>CAKAEH010000711.1:0-122518 GCA_916381525.1 Cercopithifilaria johnstoni
ATTATAATATTATTATATTTTATTATATTAGTTTATTATATTACATTTCTTTAAACGAGTTGCCAAATTTACCTATTCATTTACCTATTATCTATTCATTTAAAACTTACCTATTCATTTAAAATTCCTAAATGCGAATAACAATTTTAAAGATATAGTAAGCCTAAAAATACGAAAAATATTTTATATGGTCGATATCTTCAATAGGCCTCCGAAGAATATCTAAAGCAATTCATAGTATTTTATGGCCAAGAATTTAGGCCAAAAAACTACTTTTATACTTTTCCATTTCTCACATTTTCAACTCTCTCTCGTTGTATTTTCATCAGTTCTTTGGTTTTATTTTTTATCATAGCTAACAAAAAAGCTTTTCTTTCTTTCTTTTTCATTTCCAATTTTCAATTAATTATAGTAATGGGGAACTTTGCCAAATTTTCAACAATAAATTTGAAAATTTATTGCTTAATTTAAAGAATTAATATAGATAATCAATCGATTAAAACTTGCAAAAATAAATTGCACAATTTATTTAATTAAGCAAATTAAAATTTATAGTAGCAATTTTAAAAATATTCAAATTTCGAACATCGATTAAAAATATTAAAACAAAATGAGTAATTAATTTCATACATGTCCATTATCAAAATTATATCATATCATATCATATCAAAGAATTCGTGAAATTTAATTTAATTTTTTTCAAACCCAAAATTTTAATCAAAAATCAATTACTTGCTGATAATTTTTCATTTTAATCAAATTTTCAATGGAAAATTTTAATCTGAATCATTACTTGTTACAATCATTTCAGAAATATTATTTTCTTGTGATGCAGAAAATTCCGAATTACATAATGAATTATCCGCATCTCTTCGTTCTATACTTTTATCACAGAGTAACTGAATTGGATCAGGCCAAGCTTTAAGAAGTACCACACGTAAAGCGCTACGTGCAAGTGTTACATCACAAATTTTTTCCCATTTCTTACCATCAAAACGTACCACCGTTTTAGTTACCATTGTATTATAACCACCAATTGCATAGAAATATTTTCCCATTCTACACATTGCAAAATTTGATCTAAAAAAAATTCAACGAAAGTTTAATTTCATTGATTAAAAAGGATCGAACTTCCAACTAAAAAAGGATCGAAGTTCCAACTGATTAAAAAGGATTGAAGTTCCAACTGATTAAAAAGGATCGAAGTTCCAAAAGGATTGAAGTTCCAACTGATTAAAAAGGATCGAAGTTCCAACTGATTAAAAAGGATCGAAGTTCCAACTAAAAAGGATCGAAGTTCCAACTAAAAAAGGATCGAAGTTCCAACTAAAAAAGGATCGAAGTTCCAACTGATTAAAAAGGATTGAAGTTCCAACTGATTAAAAAGGATCGAAGCTCCAACTAAAAAGGATCGAAGTTCCAACTAAAAAAGGATCGAAGTTCCAACTAAAAAAGGATCGAAGTTCCGACTAAAAAAGGATCGAAGTTCCAACTGATTAAAAAGGATCGAAGCTCCAACTAAAAAAGAATCGAAGTTCCAACTGATATAATCGTCTTTTTTTCCACTAAATTTTAAACTTGATTTAAATTACCAAAATTTGTTAATTTTAAAGAATGAAAATCTTTAATCAACCATTTATTGATAAGGAAAGATTATTGATAATTTGTCAATATTTATAGTAATTGCAGTTTTTCGAAAATTTTGAAAAATTTAAACCTTGCTATTGGCATTGGCTCAACATTTACAGTATGCGCACTTCCAATTCGTAGGATTTCTGCGCTATTTAAACGACTTGTACCATCGAAACCACCAGCGATTAGCATGAAATCGTCATTCGCTGCACATGCCAGGCCTAGAAGCGTGATAAGAGCCTTAAAGAAATAATTTCTGCCTTTGTACTTTGTATTTAAATTCCTAAACAATTTAAAGAATTTTGTTTTCAAACAGATTAATTATGCTTAAAACAACTGATAGCAAACAATTCAGTCATAAATTTGGCCAAAAATATCTGTTATAAAATCATTAATTAAAGTCTATAAAGAAAGAGGCCTGAAACATTTTCTAGGCTTATTGATAATATCATTTTCTGGCCAAATATTCGCAATAAAGAAAAGATATGCCGAGAAAGAAGATTTTTAGAATATCCTATGGTGCTGAAAATTAACAATTTTTAAAATTTAATTCAAAAAAAAAGTTATTTGATGAAAATAAACTTATCATGAAACGAATATTTACCGGATCTTGGTGAATTCATGTGTGCAATTTCTGTCCAAATATCCATTTCCGGTATATACATTTCAACCGTTTGTAATACTATTTCACCGGTGTATCCTCCTGCAACATACATTTTACCACCCATAGCACATGCTGCTGCATCTGATCGTCGTTGTATCATACTTCTACAATGAAATTTCAAAATGGAATTTAAGAATTTAACAATCAAACTTCGAAATGATCACTACACTTTAACTATTTTTAAATTTTGTTATTTAATTTGAAAATTTTCAAATTCAAAAATTTTTTTTTGAATAATTTGAAAAGGAATTAATTAATTAAAAAAAATTGCAATAACCGAATTCTGGTCCATTGATTTTTGCTAGCATCATATATTTCAGCAGTTCGAAGTCTTAATCTACCATCTGAACCTCCAGCAACAATAATTGTACCATTAATTTCACATGCTGATATATAGCATCTGCAGAAATTTCATCATTTTTTTCTTATTTTCTCATTTAATATTCTTCCGCTTATTACTAAACAATTTTATGGCTATTTTTTTCTGTAATTAATTATCAGTTAATTGTTTATGAAAAAGAAATTAAATAAATTTAAAAAGCAGCAAATTAAATGCATTGAGATAGATGAAAATTTGAAATATATATCGAATTAAGAAAAGATTAAAATTTAAAAAAATCAAATTAATGAGAAAGCTAATGAAGTAACTATTCAAATTGAAAAATAGTATATTTTATAAATTATAATATTATAATTACTAAGTAAATTTAAAGTATATTTTTTTGATTGCCATTTTCAATATATCATTTTTGTCATAAATATACCTACCGTAATATATGATAAGCTATAAAGTTAAGTGTAAAAATTTACCTTGCATAATGCATTGGAGCTAATTCACACCATTGTTTTGTTTTACTATCATAACAACGTACAGTGTTGAAATATTGTGATCCTTCGAAACCACCAATAATGTATAATTTCTAAAATTGGTACTTAAAATTTAAACATTTCATAATTATCATTTAAATATTCAAATTATAGACATAAATTAATAAGCTTAAATTAATCCATACTATATTATTTTTATCGATTCAATATTTAATATAGTGTAGAAAATAATACGGTATGGAATAATAATACAGTATATGAATCATACTGTATTATTTTCATCATTGAATTGAATAAATTTAATTAATATTTAGTATTTAATAGTAAAAAATTTTACATCATTAATAACGATACATTCATGATAAGCTACTCGGCGATCATCCTCAAATGTTTTCACACGTTGCCATTTATTACTATTAACATCAAATACTTCAACAATATTTGTTGGTCCACCTTTTTCCCATCCACCAATTGCTAATAATATATCACGTTGAATTCGTGGTTCGCTATTCATTGACCATATAGCACTTTGATCATCGATTATGTTAATTTTAAAACGTAACAGATCTTTTTTAATTTCATCCTTCTGAAATTTTCATAACATTTTCTTTACTTACATACTTACTTTCTTTCTTTGTTTTTTTAATTTAATATTAATATAAATTTCTTTTTCTCTAAATTTAATATAAACTATTATTGACAACTTTATTTCTTTGTTTTAAATTTAATAATGATGAATTAGTAAGATATTTCGGATGATATTGCTAAAACATTAATGAATGAATATCTGTTTGTAGCTATTTACAGCTATTTCAAACTAAGTATTTTCATATTTTACATCATTAGCAAAAAGAATTTATTAATTTCTTTGAAAAATTATAAAGTTTGGCTCCTCCCCAACAATTACAAGTTATATTAATTTTTATTACGATAGTTGCAATACTTGCGATAATGATTATAATCTATTTTGATTATGAATTATGTATTATGATAAAATGAAATGGAAATTACAAATGGTACCGTTTTTTCTTCACAAAAAATAATTACTCTTTTTTTAAAACATTCAAGTAAACAAAAGTTCTTAGTAATAATAACTGCAATGATAACAGTGAAAATGATAATAATAATAATTAGTAATAATAACAATAATAGCAATAACAAATAATAATAAATAACAATAACACTGATCATAAAATGAAAAAAGTGTTAAATTTTAATTTGTCATAAAATTAACGGAAAATTTTGTTGAACCTGTTGATCATTGAGCAAATTATAACGAACAGATTTCAATAGTCGGCGGTAATATGGCATACGCCTTTTGCGATCCACCGAAATCCATCGTTTAAGAAGAATCCAAACATCCATCTGATGCATTTATAAATATAATTATAATAATATCACTACTCTTCTTTTATTATAAAAAATAATTCAGAATCCAAACATCCATCTGATGCATTTATAAATATAGTAATAATAATACCACCACTCTTCTATTATAAAAATAATTTAGAATCCAAACATCCATCTGATACATTTATAAATATAATAATAATATCCCTACTCCATTTTATTTAAAAAATAATTCTGAATCCAAACAAGAAACTCTTTTACTCTTCTGTTTTGTTTAAGTTAAACAAATAATTTTCATACATTAAAAATATTTAACAACATTGAATGATATTTACCTCTTCATTAACCTTCAATAAATCAGCATTTAAAATCTCAAATAAATTATCACTTCTGAGGCGGAAATAATCAAGATTATAACCATTATTTACAGATATGTTCACTGTATATAATACATATTCAAAAGTCTATAATTTAATTAACATATTATTTGTTAAGAATGCTTCCTTATCTTCTCTTTTTTTCTCTTCACTAAAAGAAAGTTTTTCTTTCTTACCTTGCTTCTTTATTTTTTAAAAAAGTTTTATTTCAAATATACCAAAAAAGATTTTAGTTCAAACTTTTTTTATTTGTTCAGGTAAATATTTGGTACACATTCGCCAAACAGCAATACAATTTTCCTCATTGATACCATCAACAAATTTCTGCACAATACAACGTTGTACACTTTCAAGCTTCCATTCATTCGCCTAACATTTATGCAAAAATTTTTCAAAAAATTTTCGTTGCTTCTTTTGAAAGTAATGAAATGACTATGATCGGATAGTATTGTCAATTGAAACTTAAAGTAAAAATATTTTGCATAATTTGTTTTTGAATAATTATAGCAATAGCTATCGAAAGTTAATCAATTAGCTTCTTTGTTTTACATGAAGAAATAACACAAATAAACATAATTATTTAATGATAAGTATTCAAATTATTTTTTCCTTTCACTTACGTTGAAATGACTTGCGTGTAATTACGTGTAATCACGCAAAAAAATTTTCTACACATTTTTAGCAAATGATTATCAATAATTTTACTGATTATTTAATGATAAATACTCAAATTATTTCTTCATTCACTTACGTTGAAATAACTTACGTGTAATTACGTGTAATCGGGCAAAAAATTTAATAACTTATGTGTAATTACGTGTAATCACGCAAAAAATTTTTTTGCTAATTTTTAGCAAAATGATTATCAATAATTTTACTGATTATTTAATGATAAGTAATTCAAATTATTTTTTCCTTTCACTTACGTTGAAATAGCTCACGTGTAATTACGTAATAATGCAAAAAATTTTCCGTTCATTTTTAGCAAATGATTATCAATAATTTTACTGATAATGCCTAGTCCATAAATGAAGTGATAAAGGAGTAAAATAGTATTTCTCCATGATGAAAATATGATATACCACTTTAAGAATTCGTTCTAATTGAAGCCAATCTTTGATATTTGTATTTTCATATTTTAAAATATAAAATATTTCTTTTATCTAAAAAAAACTATAATTGATTAATTTCAAATTTCTTAATCTTTTTAAAACAAAAAAAAAATATATCAAAAAATTTTGAAATAATTGAAATAATTACAATGTCAATTGGAATTGATGTATATACGGTATATTGTTGGGTTATTTCATTGAAATGCATAAATGGTGTGAGATAAGGACAACGATGTTCAATAAATCGGCTATTTAATCGATATCTTAAAATTAATCGATATGCTAATATTTATTAAATTATAATTAAATACTAAAAGAAATTACACCTTAACTATTTTATCATCTAAATTATTAGCAATAATTGCAATAGAAAAAATAAAGATGTTTGAATTTAATTATGTTAAAATTAGAGATGAGAATGCTATTCTTTTCTATTCCTTACCGATCATTATCATCAGTGATAATGTTGCAATCACACAGCGTATCATCAACATCATCATCATAAACATTGCTTGCTTCCATGTTACAGTACTCGTTACAGTGTGGTTTGAATGTTACTTCGTAGTCCTTCTCTACCATCGCAATACAACGATTAGTGTTATTAAGAAAAGAGAAATGAAATTCATTTGTATTGTAACAGTTTTATATATGCATTTTAAGGCATTGATAATTTGTATAGTAAAATTAGATTTATGCAAATTTAAGGTCAGATACCTCTCGAAACAGATATCCTTCTGATCTTCTGAATTGCTAATTTCAACTGTATGGTATTATTCTCTCACTGTAAGCTTGTGATATTTCTTGCGCTACTGATTTTCAAATGTATAGTATCTTTTTTACAATAAGATCATAGAAATTTCATAATTTTGCTTTCAGATATATGGTATTTCTATTTTATAGTATAAGTGAATGGTACTTCATGATATAAACCTGTTACCAATGATATTATACTTCCAAACATTTGTAAACCTTTCATGCATAATTTCTTTACCTTTCGAATAATAAATGATATTTGTAGATGATGTCCACATAAATGAAATCAACATCGTACGTAGATACAATAACGATAAGTGGAATACGTGTCATTACGTGAACGTGTAGGAATGGATGACTTATATCAGATGAAACTTTTCATGTATAAAATATAATGGAATCTAGATGTATATTTAAAACGTTTTGATATTTCAAATTTTGCAAATGTAGAAGTCTTGAAATTTTTAGCATAGTTTATCACTCATTGCAATCTTTACATAATCATAAAAGGTCACGCTTGCATTAATTCTGGTAAAAGGCCAAATAAATCGTCACGATAAAATAATGATGGAAATTGTATATTTCAACAAATATAACTTAAAAAAATTAGGTCATTAGGTCATTTTTTTCCTTTTAGTTTAACAATATGATTTGATGAATTGTTTATTACATAAATTCCCTCAAAATAAATCAATAAATTCTTTGCTTTTTGATTTGAACGTAAATTTAACAAAATGATGGAAAAGAGTAATATTAACTTCAAATTATTTAAAACCATTTAGTTAAATTAAATTTACAAAAATTAAAAAACAATAGTAACAAGGTGCTGTAAGATTTGATGAAATAATTTCTATACATCAGTTTTATAAGAGATTGATTTTAATTACTTCAAACAGTATCATCAAACAAGATGAATAAGATTCGTACAATATGATTCCTTTCAACGGCTTCATGCTTACTTTCATTATCGACTAGCACAATCGTTGATCCGTAATATCCACCAATCATTTTGCCGATCGATATATGCAAGTAAAATTTATTTTAAAAATCATAAACAAAATTATATCATATTTTCTACGAAATTTTGTTCTCTTTGATTATTGATAACAATCATTTGTTCTGCATATATATACAGTACTTTATTCTTGCTTTCTTGGATAAATTTATTAGACTAATTTTGCTAACAACTTGAAATCAACTCATAACTTCCCGTAAGTCAATTAAAAAATCTTATCAGTATCAACTGCTTATGTAGAAATCTTCGTAAATATGTGTAAGAACTTTTATACGTAAGAATCCTGCATAAGCTATATATCAGAAGTAATACCATCAGAAGTATAGTAATATCAGAAGTGATACAATTAGTTTGCTTTCGCAATACAAATAATATCATCGGAATCTGATAAATCACAATCGAATATTTCTAAGTAGCAATCGAAACTTTTCCGTCAATGACAATATCGGTCATCATGTTGTAGTTTCTTTCGTATCGTTATATCAGGAAACGCTCCAATTAAGATTCTCTAAATATCTTTCTCTTTTTTCCTTTTCACTTTTTCTTTGTCATTTTGTAAAATATCAAAATTTTTGATTATCTTTTTTTCTTCCAATTATTCCTATAATATTTCGAAATTTTTAATTTTTTTCAGAATTTTTTATTACTTTCTTAATTTGGATAATAACAAAAATTTTTAATTACTCTTTGAAAATGTGAAAATTTCTTCAAATATACAATTTGTTATTGTTATCCTAAATTACTATTTTAAGAGATAATCTCAATTCATTCAGATGATCGATACAGTGATGATATTATCCCGAAGAAAATAAGCAATGAGTGAGTGATACGGCAAACTTCATCATTTCTTCTAATGTGGTCGAGTGATATTGCGCAATTCATCAAATTTCATTATTTCTTCTAACGTGATAAAATACCAAAAAAAAAACTATTTCAATATAAAACAATGAAATTATTAATGCTTTAATTTATCATTGTTTATTTGATAATTGGCAATGAGTGATAGTGATACGATATTGCGCAATTCATCAAACTTCACTATTTCTTTTAATGTGGTAAAATACCAGAAAAAAACTATTTCAATATAAAACAATGAAATTATTAATGCTTTAATTTATCATTGTTTATTTGATAATTTATCAATTAATCATTAAAATATTCTTCTTTATTTCTCTCATAATTTTAATTTTGTTTAAAAAAAACTTTTGATTCTTAATCATTTAAAAATTAAATGCTTTTTAATTATTTACAATTTCCATTAATAATTTAATCATTAATAAAGGCTTATCAGAAATAATTATATCGAAATGATATAATCATATCATTTGATATAATCAATACATTCATTCATTTCACTCTAAGAAATTTTAAAATAATTTTTGATTTATATAAAATATTTATTTTCTTTGTTTTTTTCCAAGTAATTTTTTAAAAGTTAAATTTAAATTTAATATTTTATAAATATAATGCTATTAGAAAATATTATAATTTAAATGATTGAATAATTATGATTTGTTGTATAACGGAAATGACGGCATTTGAAAAGAAATACAAAATAATCGTAGTGATCTTTTTTTAGGACACAAAATTCAACGATTTAATTCTATCATTTATATTTCACTGCGAAATTATTAATTTTATTAAATTTAGTTTTTTTCCTTTTTTGAAATTGAAATGTCAATTTTTTGTTGACAGTATGGCTTACGTGTAAACAAATTAGATACGTGTATATACGTGTATATACTTATTGACGTGAATAATTTTCATTGTTGTATAAAAGTAATACAAATCTTTTTTAACAAAGCAACTTTTGTTTAAGTGAAAAATGAAGCAAAATAATATAAAGGTAATTATCTGATATATATATATGTTCTTATAGAACTTTTAAACAATTCATGTTTTTCGATTTAATTAAATGAAATATTTGTAAATTACTTATTGGCAGTATCATTGATTGCACCATCGATGTATTCAAATAACTTCGATGAAATTCGATGTCGACAAAATTTGAATTTGTTTTTGACAGTATTCATTTAGTAGATACATGCCAATAAGTATACTTCAGCTATTTGAAAAAATAATTTTTAATTTTACAAAATATTTGTTTTATTTTAAAATAATTAAATAAAATAATAAATTGAAATTAATTAATTGTTATTAATAGAAATTATAAACAATAAAATCTCATATTTTTACCAAAAATTTTCAGATGAAAAAATTTTATTTGCTTATCATAAAATTATCATTTCATCCAAGTATTAAAAACTTAAAGATAGCAAAAGTATTTTTTAGCTAATTTTAATCTTTCTCAATGATACTATTTTTGATTATTTTAATTTTGCTACAATTAATTATTCTAATTAATTATTATTATGATTGTTTCCTTTCTTCTATCATTTATTCTTTCATATCCATAAATTTTACATTTTCATTCACCTAAAAGTTGAAACAATAACTTGTTGTATAATTTATATAATTCATTCGTACTGAATACCTTCGCTAAAAATTTGCATAATTGTTTCTTTTTGGTTACATTCTAATGGTACGTCGTAATTTGCATAATTCATCTATTATCGTTGCAACAAAGTCAATTGCATTGATTAGATGAAATAGACGAATTGGTCAATTTGTCCGCAACTCTTATCATTCTCTTTCTATTATGGTGAGTTTTTTTTAATTAATGGAATGAAAAGAATTTTTTAAAAAAATTAATAATTTTTTGTAAATTATTAATTCCTAAAAATACTGCATAATTTTAAAGCTTTTAATGATTTATTATAATTAACGAATTAATTCATTCTATTAATTTACTACTTCCTTTCTTTTGTTCTTTTTATACCTTTCTTCATTTTTTGATATTATCAATTGTTTTAATTAATTATACCTTAGCATATAGTTGATGTGATATTTCATATTTCATTTTGAAATTCTTGAAGCTGCTATTTGTCGGTATTGTTAAATTCATATTGTAATTATTCATTCATTCGTTATAAGCTAGGATTTTTCATTCCATTTCTTCTTTTCATTTCACTTTAAATATTTCTTAAATTTAATTTGATTTAATTTTCTAATAGTAATTAAAAAAATTACAGTAATAATCAATTAATTAATCATCTATCTATCATTGAATTATGTGCAAATATTCGATATTGATAAGAATTATCAGATTTGGTTAATTAGCAAATGAAATAAGTATGCAACAGAACGTGAAATAATTTTCATACAATCCAAAGGAATAGAATATCATTTGTTAAAAGTTTTCAGTTTTTAATTTCCTATTTAAATTCAAATTTAATTCAATGCATTAGCAAATTTTTTTGGATAAAAGATTTTTGCTTGCTTGAAAATTTTAAATTTTAATAAGAAATTGGAAAATTGAATTTTCTAATACTGAATTAAATTAAATTAAACTAAATTAAATTTGAATTTTAATAGGAAATTGAAAAATGAAATTTGTAAAACTTATTGATATAAACGTAAAAAAGATATTGTGCTATTATATTCAAAGGGAATTCAAAATATCTTCACAATTTTTGCATTTTACCTAAAATTTTAAATATTTTTACAATAATTCAAATATGTAAAAATATTCGAAATAAAATTTCCCATTTGAATTATCTCAAATTATAATTAAAAAATATAAAAAATGAAAAAATCATTTATTATTAATGATAAGTGTTAAAATGATAAAGTGATAAATAAGTTTTGATACAATCAATACTATTTCGCTTTTTTTTTTAATCTCTAAATTTATTCTTTTTTCCGTTCTTTTTTCAACTCTCTCTTCTCTTTTTTTTACTTCCTCTCTCTTCTCTTTTCTTTTAATTTTTTTCTATCAATCAATTAACAAAAATTTTCCATTAAAATTCTTTAAAACAATTAAAATTCTCTCAATCAATTAATAAAATTTATTGATGAGAAAAACGATTAGGAAAGTAAAGTTGTAGGAATGCTATATTCATATCAAAAATTGAAAGATATATTTTTGAGTGATAAAATATTTGAGAAATTTCAAACTGTAAAATTATCAAAAATTTTAGTGTTATTAATTTCCATGTTCAATGTTTTCAGGAGGAAATATTTCATGTATTACTTCCAGGCTATCATTTACTAATTGTTTTCCATTGATTAATTAATTATTTTTTGATATTGAAAATAATTTTGAAGGTTATTAAATGTATAATGTCAAAAAATACATTATTGATCGATCTTGAAAGATGAAGAAAAAAACGACTTAAATCGATAAGTGGAAAAAAAATGTTACAATATTAATATGCAAATTTATAGATTAAAAAAATCAATATTTCTTTAATTCGAATTATTTTAACAAATCATTTGCACATTTCTGTCAGATGTGGTGTGGCAGACAGGAGCTAGCGCAACCGCGGCAGCAATTAACATTGGATGTTGTATGGGTTGTACCGGGGGAAATTCGCAAACATTATTTACAGGTGTTCTTCAGTATCTTGTTCGCTTGTAATCATAATTAATTAATGGAAGATTATATTTAATTATAAAGATAAATTTTCAGATAAAAAACGAAAACAAAATGTTCATAAATCTTTTGAAATTATTTTTTCAAAAGTTATGTTTGAGATTATTGAAAAATTAATTGAAATGTTGGCAAGACTATTTGAGATGATTGGCAAGACTGTTTGAGATATCTTAACGGTTGACAAGACTGTTTGAGATATCTTAACGGTTGACAAGACTGTTTGAGATATCTTAACGGTTGACAAGACTGTTTGAGATATCTTAACGGGTGGCAAGACTGTTTGAGATATCTTAACGGCTGGCAAAACTATTTGAGATATCTTAACGGAATATATTAGGAATTAAAAATTTTAGTCCGAACTAAAAATGATCGTTTTCTTAAATTAATACTATCATAATTAATTACTGACTAATAATAAATTGAATTTATTAATTTTTTAAAATAAGCATAAGATTTTTATCTAATTAATTTAATTTTTATATAATTAATTAGCTGAAGAACAATACATATCTGAGCTAAATTATATAATTGACGAATTGCAATAAATCATAATGAATTTATCAAAAGTTTAGTAAAAATAAATTCGAATATGAAATGACAAATTTTGTAAGTAGATATTTTAATAGAAATTTGAAATCTAACAGTTCTAAATTTTAAAATTATGAATAATAAAACGTACATATATATATTTTCATTTAAGGATGAAATTCAATATGACAGATTAGAAGCTGGCGCTTATATAAATTGGTCTGCAAGTGTTGGTTTAAAAAATCAAGCAAGAATTGTACTTGAAAATGGGTATTCATGTTCGGCGCCGGCAAGTTTGCTTGCTGCATTTTCCGAAATTTTACGCAAACTTATTTTAGTACAGGTATTCCATAAATGTAAACATTTTTGAATTTATTAAGCAATAAAATGTAATTGTTAAAAAATTTAATTTGTTTGTTTTTCTTTTCAATTTCAATTTGATTTTTTTGGTTCACAAATTTTCTAGTAGTACATATCTTTATTTTTCTCAAAATATCCCATAAACTTTGTTCCGAGACATCTTATAAACAATATTCTTTCGAGACATCTTGTAAACAATGTTCTTTCAAAACAGCTCGTAAACAATGTTTTTTTCGAGACAATATTTTTTCGAAACATCTTATAAACAATGTTCTTTCGTAGCATCTTATAGGCAATATTTCTTCGAGACATCTTATAAACAATGTTTTTCCGAGACATCTTATAAACAATGTTCTTTCGAGATATCTTATAAACAATATTTTTCTGAGACATCTTATAAACAATGTTCTTTCGATACGTCTTGTAAACATACGGACCTAATATATGATAAATAATTTTCATAGCGACATCGTTAAATATTAAAGAAATTTCAAAATACAATTCAGATAGGAGTAACTATATGAAATATGCTAAAATCTAAATGGAAATTCATTAAGTTTAGAAGTTATGCTTTAGATTAGAATATAAGTATATTTTTCATGCTCCTCTGATGCCAATTCTATAAATTTATTTATGTTATTAGCATTTTGGTAATTTTAAAAACTTTACCGGAAACTAATCGAATGATTATCAGAATGATTACATTTAGGCATCACGGGAACAACTCTCTTCCGGTAAAGAAATCACAATTCGCTTACATGGAATTCCGAGTATTACAAATGCCGGTCTCTACAATGTGATAGCTTTTATTCAAAATGGACAAATAAGATTTTTGGAAACTGAATTGGAGAATATTCTAACAGCAGCCAATGATCTTCGTGTAAGCATATAAACTTAGCTAAAGCAATAAAAAATTCTAGAATACAAATATACTTCATATTCTTTTAATTAAATCAGAATAGCGGAAGAATCGGTGAGGAAATCAGTAAGTGGAGGAAAATCGGCAAACCTGAACGATAAATAGCTCATTGCGAAATCTAAACGGAATGCGCAGATTCCTTCAGTATATCTTGATTCATGAAAAAATTTGCCAAATAACATAAGAATAATTCAAATGATTAATAAACCGGATATTCTTTTTTTAATGATTAAGAATATAATTAGCAAAATCTCACCTTCCCAAATATTTAGTAAGCTTATATCTATGAACATTTGATACGCTTACGTTTACACAAATGTACGCAAAATTTTTGACATAAAATAGTGTTTTCAGGTGGTTTCATTGGTATCATTGATTTGTGAAGAAATGATTGCACGTATATTAGAAAATACATCAACTGCAATTTCACTGCTATATACTGTTGTCACTTGCTTACCTGCGTTAGTTTAATTAGTTATTTTCTTGTTCTAACTCATTTAAATCAGGCATAAAACAAAAACTATTATTATATCCGCATAATTCGATTTCTATCTGTTCACAATTTCAACAATTAGAAAATTTCATTTTTAGCTTCTTACAATATTTAATGATTCGAACATAAAAGATTATTTACTAATAGCGTTTAATATTTTGTTACCATAAATTAGAAGAGAAAAAATTCAACATTTATGATTTTCTAACTGTTGAAAGAGAAAAGAGCAAAATTTAAACTACCCGAGAAATCTCGATGAATTTAATCCTGAATGAGACAGGAATATTAATCTTAAAGAATTATTATTGCACGTTATTATTATTATATTTACTAATATTTATTTTTTATTTAGGCACTCAGAATATCGCAGTATGGTTGTCGATAGCGTAGCAAGAAAATTCCGTGATGTTGTAATGAATCCGGAATTTCTAAAGGTAAAAAAGAAAGAAAAAAGTTTTTATTAATAATTTTCTACTATAATTGTAATTAATTAATTAATTAAAAAAAGAATGAAAATTTTGATAAACTTATGGTTAAAAGTGGGAAATAATAATTAAAAAATATTACGTGACAGTGTTGAAATGATAACTTTTCTTCTTTGTTAATTTAAAAAAAAAGAAAATTTAGTGCCAATGCTTTTATATTTTAGTTATCATTCGAAATGCTTTATGCGCTTATTTCTTCACCAGTAATACAAGGAGCTGAATGGGTTATGGAAATTTATAAAGCAGTCTTATTTTGGCTTCGAAATAATATTGATTTAATATATTTTGCACCAGCTTTATTAGATAATGTTAATTTCAAAATTATTATCAATACGATTGAAAATGTTTGTCGTTTTGCTACTTGTCTTATTTATCTTACTTAAATTTTAAAATTTCAAAATTTTATAAATTATTAAAAAGTTGAGAGATGAAATATTATAGACAAAAAAAAAGAGGAAGTGGTAATATAAAAAATGTCGTAGTATACTATAATTTATATTTCATTCATTTCTCAAATTTTAAATTTCATAAATTATTAGTAATAGATTAAATTATTAAAAGTAGAAATAGTGAAAAAGGAATAAACGTCGTGTAACTAAATTTTCAATAAATTTCAATAAATTAAAAAAAAATTTAATTTAATTTCATTTTTATAGCGTCGTGAAATAGTAAAGAAGTCAATGGAAGTGCCAGAATTGGGACCAATTATTCAAACCTTTTTAATGGATGCAATTTATGCTCAATTTTTGGTTTGTTTTATTTTATTTTAATTTTTTTTAAATTTTTAATATTTCCTAATTCTTGTCATATAAATTCATATATGATGAATAATTGTGTGAATTATACTTTATATTATACTTTATACTATAAAAAAAAAGAAAAAAATTTGTAATTAAAAGTGAATAAATGAAGATTAAAATAAACGATAAAAGATTATTGATAATATGATGATGATAATATTCAGTAGAATGGAATAGATACTTATAATTTAATAATTATAGGATGATTTGACATTACCGCCAAGCCGTAATCAATCATTATCATCGTCCATTTATACTATATCGGGTGCAGAAACTGTAAATGCTCCAACTCCAGTAGGAGGGCAATTAGGATTAGCGCCATCACCTCTTCGATCATATGTTATTCCAGCGTTTGATTCCCGCTCACCTGTGACAACTAAAAGCATTAGTAATGATACATCTGCATCATTAGACAAAAATTGGTGTTCAACCAAACAGCTACCAATAGGATCTGGTAGTTCTCGTAAACCAGTCGATTATCAGAGCAGTACTACAAATACCGCAACTTATACAACACAGGAAAAAATTCCAAAGAATGTTGGCGATAGCGGACGAAGACTTTGGTCTGAAGTTCTAGCTCATGGACCCAAATATAGTTCAGAAAGTAAAAATTTATCAAGTGAAAGACCTTCATTCCAAGGTAGTACTATATCTTCAGCAGTATTACCATCAAAAAGCTCTCACAATTTGATTCGTACCGCACGTAATGGCTCGACAAGTAGTGGTCCAGCAAGTAGTAGTCCGGCAGATAGTGGTCCGTCACGTAGTGGTGCGGGAGGTAGTGATTCGGCGCGTAGTGGCCCAATACGTAATGGTACAGCACATAGTGGTTCGGCACGTAGTGGTTCGACACATAGTAGTTCGGCACATAATAGTTCACCACTTAGTGGTCCAACATGTACTGATCGGGCACATAGTAGACCAACATTCTCTTATTCAACTATCATTGATTGCGATGATGTTGATGAAGAGGAAACAGCAACCGCTATTGCAACCTCTCCAACGTTAGAATCGGCTGGAATTCGAACAAGTAGTAGCCAGGAATCAGCGTCAAGTTCAAAACGTCGACGTAAATTTGAGCAAATTCCGCTACGAACTGAACCACCAAAAAGTCGCAAGGAGTTACGCAAGGAACGGCAAGCACGTGAAAGAGCTGAGAAGAAGTGATTGGAAATGATCGATGAATCATCACTCCTCTATTTCAATTTCAAATTTCATCCAAACATTCTTATCACTACACTTTTTCTCTATTTCCTAAAATGCTTATTGTAATTTTAAGGAAAAAAAATTTTTTCTTTTGTTCCATTGTAAACATGTTAAATCAAACGTTAAATTCATTAGGCTTACAATTACAGTAGACTTTTGATTCCAATATATGTTGATGAAAGTACTATCGGATACTATCGTTTATGTGTTTATTAACAAAAATGAACTAATATTTTCTCTTAAATTATAGAAGTAAAAGAAAAGGACGTATTCAGATATATTTGTAATTCGCGTGATGGCAAGTTCTTACAATACTTAAATAATTGATCTTTGGTTTAGAATCCTATGCAACTGCGGGTATTACGACGGCTCAGAATCCTACACAACTGCGGGTATTACAACGCAGTTCAAAAATGAGACCCATTCCAGAATTCTTATTTTCATGTCCACAATTAATAATTAATAATGATATTTAATACAAAAAAAAAGCAAAAAGAAAAGGATCCAAAATATTTTTAACTTCAATTTTAATACCTTAAAAATAATATTAAAATAAAAAATAATATTAAAATAATTTAAAATGGTATTGTTTTATAATTAAAAAGTTTTAAGTTTCCGAAAGTTCCGCTTGAACTTCTCAACAAAAATTAAAATTTCAGTTGTTGGATAAGCTAAGCTAAGTAAGCACATGAGAGTATGTTAAGACGATTATCAGTTTTAATATTTTGTTGCAAATTTTAAAATGAAATTTCACGATCACTTCAACAATAAAATTAGTTGCTTTTTGTTTTAATTTCTTCTTCGGCAATTTTTATACTGTGGAAGTATTCGTTGAAAGCTTTCATTGAAGCAAGCAAAATAAACTTAGTGTTTAGCGTTCAACATCAACCAGTTGTTTGTTGTTGGATATAGTGATGTGAAACGGTGAAATGATAGGTTGGAAATTATCCGAACGTATTTATCCTTCTTGCTATTTTTATTTTCATTTAATAATTTTTAAAATTAACTTCGAACTACTCTTGTAGAAAGTCATTTAATTATTTTAATTCTCGATGAGAATGATTGGTGATAATAAGAATTGTTAGACTGGAATATCAAAAGTGAATATTTTTGTGGAAAATTTATGTAAATCAAGAAGACAAACATCATCACATATCTCAACGATCTATTCCATATCTCAGCGATTTATTCAGTATCTCAACGATCTATTGAGCTATTCAATATCTTAACGATCCAATATTTCAATGATCTATTGAGCGATTTGAAAACCACAACGTTGTCGATGATTTTCTTCTAAAAATCTAAATTCAGTTCTCATGCAAATCTATCATCAATTTGATTACATCATTTCTGAGGATAGTTTAAAAGGAAAAAATTTTTATGAATCAAAATTAGAAAATTTAATTTACTAATTAAAATTTACTCTTAAGATTTAAGTCTATCATTTCATGTTAGCCATTATTCTTTATTCGTTCTCTTCTACTATACTTTGTGTTATTTTATAATTATTTGACAAAATTTTTTAAAATAATTTTTGCAAGAAAAAATTAATTGTTAAAAGATGATTCATCGGATATATTTAAAGTTAGCTGTTCTTCAGCTGTCATAAGGAAAATGGAAGAAAGGTCAAAGATTAATTAAATTTATAAGATGTTATAAAACAGAGATTGAGAGTACAAAAATGGTATAGCGATAAAATTTTGTTATGATTGAGAGTGAGAAGAGAAATGCATAGATTTGAAGAGAACAAAAATTGATGACACTTACGAGATAGCATAAGTGATGAATGAGGAAGACGACGAAATTGTTAAAATAGCGGCATTTACTGTTTGTTGTTAGAGAAATTCAACAAATTGCCATTCTGCCCAAAGAGTTCAAGTTCATATAGCTTCTGTGTATATGTTGATTTCACGTGCTTTCGTTTTACATAGGATAACGTGATGTTTACTTGATCATACGTTAACTATTATTTCGTAATTATTATTATTACGTTAATTATTTTGATAATTATTATTGTATAATCATGTACGTGATAATTTTTTTATAATCATGTCTTCTGTCATAATATATTTAATACTTTGTTTAATTACACGATTCGACTATTTTATGATAAACATAATTGATATAATTATTCAATTTTCATATGTGATAGTAATTGAAAAATTAGATCAATTATAAATTGAGAGAAAACGCTTCAAATACGAATTCTTTGTTTATCTCGTATACATGAATATGTGAGATGAAATTTTAGATGATAGACTAACGCTACATTCAATAAATAACATAATACAATGATGGATATGAGCGAGGATGAGAGGAAAGTGGCACAAACGAAATCGGTATATTCGATAACATTTGATTCGATGAATATTGACGATCACATACATTGCACTTACTGCTTCTCTGTCAATTGTCAATATAACAATTGTGCATTACGTTCATGTCCCGAATGTCGTGCCATATTGCATGGTTGTAAACTTGAGGATCATTTGCTAATTTGTGCCAAGGTTAGATTTTTTTTATTTCAAATATTGTCAGATCAGATCATAAATTATTTCTATAGAAGCTCAAATATATCATTAGATTATTGTAGTGGTTTGAGTAATAGATGTAATAGCTAGACTTTACCGAGTTGTGAGAATTTCGAAAATGATTATTGTGCATTAGTTAGAGTATTAATGGATAACGCATTTGCCCTCCTCCAAGAAAGAAAATAAGGAATAATTTATTAATCAAGAAAAGAAATTGATGTATAGACGTTTTCAGCGCCAAGTTTCACTATCACATGAAGGTGCATTTTGCCAAATGGTAACGCTTTGAAGTGTTAGGCCACAAATAAAGTGCATTAGAAACTGATGGAAAGAAACTTGTTATAGCTATGTTAGACTTTCTATGAAAACATCGTTAGAGAAAGTGCTGCTTTGTACATGTTTGCCGTCTAACCCAATATTGGATAATTTCACTATATACGATGTCTTTACTGTTGTATTTAATTTTAGTAGCCTATCATGTTTAAGCTAAGAAAATACTTTTCAAAGAATACTAACCAACATTATAATGAGAAAATTTTATTATTATATAAAGATTTTAAATTCTGAAAATCGCCACTACTTTTGAATTATTGAAATGTTGTTATGGTTTAAGGCTTATGTCTCGTGCTTATGCGCAGCATTCGGTTGTCCGGTATTGCTACGACGTGATCGAATGTCACAGCATTTGAAGCATTGCTGTGCATCTACAATATGTTGTGCCGTACAGTGGAATAGACGAACCCTTAGTAATTACGCAAAACGTAAATTGAAACGTTTGGCAAAAGGTTTGGAACGATGGGAAATAAAGTCTGAAATGGATGATCGTGAAATTGATGTTTGTGCCGTACTGGTAGATCAGGTTTCTTTCCACTTTAATTCACGTTTGGAAGAACTTAAATGTTATATCAGTTGATTAAAATCAGCTTATTTGCCGAAGTTCGTTTTGTTAGGGAATTATATCACGAAATTCATCTAACATTTTATTTGTGATTGTCTCATACTGAGAAATGTTTTTTATATTTGTTTTTTTTTTCAGGAAGCAGTCATCGATTCTTACCGGATAAGTCGTGAAGATCGGAAACGTCTAACTGATTTCCAGAATCCATGTCATCCATTGATGCCACTTAGATTGTCGCTAGCGAAGTTATCTTGTTTTGCAGATGAAGACAGCAGTGACGAAGAAAACAGGCAAAAGGTTTTCTGAAAAGCCTTTAGTTATAACTTAGTTTTCGGATTGTCTTTCTGAGGTAATTTTATATATGTTTTCGCAATGAATCCTCTAAAGTAACACTAATGTCGATGGATTCGATGTGGAAGGTGAAAACTAATATTGAAAAGTATAAGTGCTATTCATTATATGTTATTTCTATCGCTGTTGTCATTTGTCAAGGAAGCTCTTTCGAGCGTTGCTTGAAGTTGACAAACATAGATTAACAATATTACGTACAAACACTGCATACGTCCATTTAGTTGTTTTTCAGGAAATTCAACTTAAGCTTAAACGTTCTCCATTTGAAAATTGTTATTTGTGCAAATTCGATCCAGCTAGTCAGCATCTGCATGTATTGGGTAACATTAGTTTCGAAGGAAATGAAAAAGCTACGGAAGAAGAAGTGATTCCACCTGTTAAAGTGTCGCTTTTGCCACCGTTTTATGAGATGAGGCATTTATGCGTAAGCTTTAAAGTAACAGCTTTAGCTAAATGGTGACTTAAATGTAACGATGTATTTTGCTGTTGTGTTCATCAGTTACTTTTTATCTATAACCGCGAAAATTATTTTCAAAGCATGTTTGCATCACTTACCTTTTTCGCTACCGGCCTTAAATCTATAAAATTTTACTTAACATTTAGTTGAATATTGGACGTGAACGTTTCTCGGTATTCGCTCGAAAAGGTGAGAATATGCCATGTGTTCAAAAAGGGATTTCGGTATATACATTTTGCTGTAACGAAAGCTTTCGTCGTGATGAATATTGTACACATTATGAATTATCCCATATGGAAGCTGATAATTGTATAGGACGCTGTCCAATGTATGTTGATGGATGCCCTTTTTATTATTGGAAAGCGAAACCATATTGGGGAGAGTTAAGGTTGTTGTTTGTTTGTTTGCTTATTTTTTCAAATCACCGTCAGCTGTTTCATTTTCTAACTACGAAAAGCTTATTATGGACTTTCGCAAGAAGATACGCATATAACCAAATTGTGTATTTTGGATAAGCTGCTATTAGGACATTAATAAAATAGTGTTTATGTTCATAAATTCTAGCAATTTTTGGTCTTCATAATTCTTTTATTTTATTTTGAAACTGAAGATACATATATTATCAGTTAAGAATGGTGTTTATGATTAGCTGTTTGTGATTTTTTATTTCATCCTCTCCAGAAATACTTCTTTTACAGATATAATCACTATCTGAATTGTGTCGTGCATCGTCCACCTGAACCATCAATTATACCGTCTGAGGGCTCACTGTTGTGTGACTTGCCACCAATAATACTGATTGAAATTTTGCAATATTTGGATAGTGCATCATTGCGTTGTTTATCATCAACTTGTAAACATATGCGGTTGATGTGTTTCAAAGTGGTTACTAATTCTGCAATGGTACACATCAAATGGGAACGAACCGAAAGCGGAAATTGGTCAGAAAAATGTTTTGTAAGTTATTTTAAATTTGAATTGTTTACCCTTCTTAATTTATTTCTGCAATTATTTTGTTTCAACTGTTCTTTGGTTATGAAGTAATTTAAAATGCTAATATATTCTTTGTATTTCAAGACGATTGTCTCATTTTTTCCTAGCTACAAAGAAAGTTATTATACCTAATGAATGGTAAAAATTAATGTCGATATTTCTTATCGGATTAAAGAAATTTTCTTTTATAGATGTGGGAATTTAGTAAATGTCAAAAGCCGATTCATGAATGGAAGAATGCGAGTGCAACTATTTTAAGCAACCACTTGTCCGAGTGCACATTTAATATTCCGGAAAAATTCAATCATGATCGCATTGCTTTACTTCCCACAGTTAGACAAGCTTTTGCGGAAACGATTCATCCTATTGGGGATCGAAATCAACGCCGCATCGAACAAATTGTACAATCTATTAGATCTTGATTTTTGCTTCATATTTTTCTAGTGATGCATATAAATATAGTTTATATCAAAATTGTTATAATTCATGTATAACTTTTCGTACCAACTTTATTAATTTCTAGAATTCATTAAAAAAAATAGGAAATCATGAATAACATTTCTTATTTCATGTGCCTAATCCTTGGAAGCAATTAAATTTTGATCGGCATGACGAAGTTTTCATGTTGTTTCATTATTCCACTTGCTAAAATTCCTGAATTTTTCAGTAGATGCAAGAGACAAAGATAGTTCATATTAATTTCGACAGCAATATTTGTTATTTAATAAAAAGAATGGGCAGATGTAGATGCTGAGAATCATCCTGCATTTCATTATATTGTTGAGTAATGTTGCAGTAGGATGTTATTTTTCGTTCATTCATTGCTTGGAAAAAAGGTATTTAAGAGCTGCCAATGAGGAAGAAAGTTCAAGTTAGATTTTGCTCAAATTATTCTAAGCTTCTGAACTTTTTTAATTGGAAATGAAAGTTGAAAGGAGAATGTTGCAAAGTTTTCGCGGATATCAATAACTCATTGTTGTCTAAATTTAGTGTTTAAATTTAATTTAAAAATTAGTTTTCTTAAAAATAATCCCGTTCCATCATTTTTGCAATTTTTGCATTTTTGCAATTATTCTTTATCTTCTTGTTCTTGTGTATCTAGTTGTGTTTATTTTGTTTGTGATTTCATTTAAATCCCGGGTCATTTTTGTAGTTCTGTTGAAATGAAATTAGAAATATTAAACTTTTTTCCTTTTGTCTTGTCACAGTTATTAACTGATATGGATTGCACTATCCTATTGAACACTATACAATTTCCTTCATATTTTCTACATCTATTCTTGCAATTCTACGAAGTCTTCGTTCCGTGATCAATTTTTAACCTATCAAATGATCCTTTTTTCTTTTAACTTGTTCTTTTTATATTGAATTGTCATAGGTAAATTTGTCGAAAACTTCAATGCTGAAAAATGAGTGCACTATCAGAATAGCCATTGAAGCAATCATCAAAATACTTTATACATCAATCTACGAATATCTTTTGCTATCGTTGCTAACAATATCATATTCAACTGCTTCCATGACAAAACGTAAAAACTTCAGTTCTGTTAGTTTTGTCAAAAAAAGGCCACAACACTTTTCATTTAATTCATTAGACAAAAGAATGATAAGTAATCATAAATTGGCAAATATTCTGAAATGTTAATTTAACATTGATTTTAATATGGAATATTCCATCAGCAATATTGTTTTTTGAATTAGAAAGGATTACAAATTTTCATCAGAACAGATGGAAAAGTTTGAACATTTTCTACTTTCATAGAAGAAAACTTTTGCTATGTTTGTTTTATTACTTATATTTTCTTCATTCTTTTGCATTCTTCATTTTGTTAAGATTGTTGGAAAAATGTAGGAATATATAAAAAAAGATTGGATAATTGATCGAAATAGTTTTTTAATAACTTATCTTATTCAATTTGATATATACACTTTATACTATTATTATTTATTTTAAATTTCCCTTTGCTCGTTTATTTTCCACTTAAATTATAATTATAATAATTATCTTATAATTATAATACAAACTATTTTGGAGCGTTATGACAACGTTAAAGAATATCGTTTCGTTTGAGTGTTAATTAAATGAAATTTCACACTTCAAAAACTTCAATAATATAAGTATACAAGCTTTTAATTACCTAATTTTAATTACCCATCAAGAAGTTATTAGTAATGTTTAATTCAAACAAATGATGCTAAAAGATTATGAAATGAAATTTATATGATTGATATTTGTCGATTGAAAATTCATTTAAGCATAATTCTTTCGATAATATCAATTCATTATTTTGATGCTTCAAAATACAAAAAACATTTGAACATTTTTTGATAACATTTATCAGAATTTCAGGTTTTGGTATTTATCATCCGATGATTCACATCCTAAATATTCTGCATAATATGGGGAACACATAATCTCCCCGATAGATGCAGGAATCAATCAATCAATACTATATCAGCTTGTGAATGTCAGATGGAAATCGATATTTCATTACATTCATTTGTTTTGTTTTAAAATTTTTTCCACTTTTCTGTTTCTTCTTTTTTTAATTTCATCATTAAATTTAATTAAAATTTTATAAATATATTTTTAAACACAATACTTTCATTTTTTTTTCTTTAATTTCAACTATTATTATCAGAATTATTCTAACATATAATAATTACATTAACATATAATTATTATACTAACATATAATAATTACATTAACATATAATCTAAATTCCAATATATGCATTTGATATTTTGTTTCAAATATTGTAAATAGTCGATTTTTTGTTTATTTATTTGATTTTTTATTCGATAAATTTATTTGATATAATTTTGCTGTAATATATTTTTCAATAATATCTAAACAATGAATAACTAATTTCTTTATTGAAATTATTCAAATTATTATTTTATTTCTATTGTTCTTATCAATTATCAATAATATCTAAACAATTAATAAATAATTTTTTTATTGAAATTATTCAAATTATTGTTTCATTTCTATTGTTCTTATCAATTATCATTGTTTGTTGTTGATATTTTAAATAATAGAAGACAAAGAAAAAAAAATGAATTTTAATAAATTTTTCACATTACAATTTAAGCAAAAGAATTATTAAAACAAAAGATGGTGATGGAAAAGATCTGGAAAAGATCAAGAAAACGAAAACGGTTATGATATGATTCTTCCGGATTATTTATTCATAAATTTGCCGGAATTGGAAATGGAATTAATTCAGTAAAGTTTATTTTATTTCAATGTTTGTTGTTGCTATTCATTGATTTCGTAGATGATTTTCAAATATACTGAATCTATAAAAAAGTAAAATTTCAAAATAAAAATTATTTATAAATTTAAAATGATGCAAATTATATTATAAATAAAATTAAACTTTTAAAAGGTTACAGAAAAAGAAAAGAGAAAAGGGAACGAAAACCGAGGATGAAATCTTTTTTCGATAGAATCCGATATCTTTGACATTTGCATATCATTGGAAATTGCACCTTGATCCATATCACCAATCATTGGCCAACCGCTGATGATATACCTATGTAAATAATTAAATTTTATAATTAATTACATACTTCATTCTTTTTTTTTAACTCTCATTATAATTTAATTATACTTTAAAAAATTTTTTGATAATTGATTTAATAATAAATTTGTAAAATGTTGTTAAAAGCATGTGATAACGATATATATTGCATCAAATAGGAAAATTATTAAATTTTAATAGAAATATCGCTCGTATATAAGTACTAAGTAATACCATTAATAAAATTAAAAATTCTGATTCAATAAATGTGTATGAAGTTATTGTTTATCTGTTCTGTTATAAATTTTAATAACAAATGTAAAATATAATGCATATAAATATATCAAATATATGAGTAAATAAATAAACGAATAAATAAGTAAATAAATAAATAAACAAACAAATAAATATACTCTGTGCTATAAATGATATAAAAATAAACAGTAAAAAATATTAATAAATAAATGTATAAATATAGTATTTATTTTTTGCAATATAACGATGCTTTCTTTTTCACATATTTAACAAAATTAAGTAACCGATCGATCATTTATATCGTTCTAAAAATTATCATAATAAAGTGGATAATAAACAACAAATAATTAATTGATAAATTTAAACTTACGGTCCGTAATGATAAGCTGATGATGGCATTGTTGTCGTGTAAAGAATTATCAATGTTAATAGATATGTTGTTCGCATTGTTGATATTTTGTATTCTTGCCAAACTAATTAATTACAATTAAATATTTAATTTTGTTTTTGTGACCTGAATTAGTCGAAATAAAATAAATTAAATGGTTAGCCTAAATTAGTTATGTAATGTTGAAAACGATGAAAATAGTTGCAAAATGATCGAAGAAGTTTCATAAAAATTTTATTTGGAATTTCATAAATTTTTTAATTAAAAAAAAATTCGATATCGATTTTAATTGTAATCTTAATGGATCGTTCTATTAAGATAAAATAGATATCATTCATATTTTATAATATTTTAATTGATGCTTTTATTATCAAATCTTCAACTTTTCTTTTTCTCTTTTTTTATCTGCATTTTTTGTTATCTTTAATCGGAAAAATAATCAATGCAATTTGCAAAAATTTAATTTTGAAAATTTAAAAAATTAATTTCAGTAATTTTGCAAATTTTCAGCTAATGGTAGTGAATCACATGACAATGAATAGAAGATTGAGGGAATGAAAATATGAAATATATCGAATAATATTGTAATTTTTAAAAGGAGCGATATAAAAAGATATCGTTTAAAAAAGTACAAGTTGAATAAATTTGAAGATAAGCTGAATAAATTCCATTAAAAAAAAACATATATAAAATTTGAAAAAGAATAATTCAGGCCTAAAATAAGCGATAGGTGTAACAATTACATAATTAAGAGAATTTAACCCTATGTAATTAAGAAAATTTCTCTTAGCTAAGAGTATTTTAGCTACTACACTAAATAATGTGGAAGAAAATGAATTGTGAAGAAATTGAAATTTTTATTTTCTCTTATCATTATCATCATATCCTATATTATATCATATTTTAGATATGGTTTTATTAACTATTATGTATGATATTTATAATATGATATTTACCAAGCATTTAACATATTATATTTTAAGATAGTTTTATTAGCTATTCGATATGATAATTTTGATATGCTAATCCTACAGACTATTTGATATGATATTTCTGACATGATATTTTGCTAATAATAATATGGTTGAATTATTATGATATCATAACTTTAATAAACAAAACAGCTGAAAAGAAAAAGAGAAAAAATTTAGTATTAGAAAAAGATATAAATTAATAAATTAATTAAAAAATTTTATGACAATTAACAAATTATATTAACAAATTATTAATTAACAAATTTTAGCAAATTATATAAATAATAAATGAATGAATAAAATTTATCACTATAATTTATTCAAACAATTTTGCTTACTTTTCTTTTTTGTTGTTGGCTTCTACTATTTAAACAGTTGAAATGAATTAAACTTTAATCTATCAGTCCACTATCATATCAGTTTATTTATAAATGAATTAAGCTTTAATCTATCAGTCCACTATCGTATCAGTTTATTTAAAAATGAATTAAGCTTTAATCTATCAATCCACTATCGTATCAGTTTATTTATAAATGAATTAAGTTTTAATCTATCAATACAGTATCATATCAGTTTATTTGTAAATGAATTAAGCTTTAATCTATCAATCCACTATCATATCAGTTTATTTATAAATGAATTAAGTTCTAATCTGCCAATCCACTATCATATCAGTTTATTTATAAATGAATTAAGTTTTAATCTATCAATACAGTATCATATCAGTTTATTTATAAATGAATTAAGTTTTAATCTATCAATACAGTATCATATCAGTTTATTTAAAAATGAATTAAGCTTTAATCTATCAATCCACTATCATATCAGTTTATTTATCAATCAAACAAATAAACAATCACAGATCTTATCAAACATTAATATTCATTCTCATATATTAAAATGAAAAAAATGTTATATTTATTTTTCACTGTTTATTTTCAATCTTTTACCCCATGCTCTTTTAAATCTTTTCCTCTTTTTTCTCTTTCATCGATTTTCGATTTTTATATTATTTTAAACAAATCTCTCCTTTCCTCTTATAACCTCTTATCATTCAATCCAAACAACTCGCTCTTTTCCCTTTATATCATTCGTTAAATGTCACATCGCTCCTTTTTCTTTTTGCTTTATGTCGCATCGCTTGTTTTCTTTTTGCATTATGTCGCATCACTTCCTTTTCTTTTTGCGTTATGTCGCATCACTTCCTTTTATTTTGCCTCATGTCGCAGCGCTTCTTTTCTTTTTGCGTTATATCGCATTCACTTCCTTTTATTTTGCCTTATGTCGCAGCGCTCCTTTCCTTTTTGCGTTATATCGCATTCACTTCCTTTTCTTTTTGCCTTATGTCGCATTGCTTCATTTCTTTTTGCTATCAAAATCAATAGGCTTAGTTATGTCGAATGAAAGCTTTAAGCAATGTTAACGGTGCAAAGAGTTGGATAGATTTGAGGATGGGAAATCCGATGGGAAATTATTACCACCTATTTTTATTTATTTATTTCCTTTTTTTTGTTTTTATTCTCCCTAATGGCCTTTTATTGATTATTTCGTTATTTCGTAACGTTGACAACAAATTACTATAAGCTAAACTTCTTTTTTTTAACTAATACAAATAATAATAGTAATAATAAATAATAGTAAATAATAATGATAATAATAATAATAATAATAAACTACTACTAATAAATAATAATAATAATAATAATAGTAAATAAAATAATAATAATAAACATTAGCAGCAACAATGACAACAACAATTTAAATTCTTTTTTTATCTATCGATCCCACTTATGTAATACTTTCATCTTGTCAAATTAATCCCTTCTACTTCTTTTTCATCTTCCATCCTATATTTTCCACTTTTATACTTCCCTTAAATTTTTTCTATTTTCATTACTTCAAAATAACAACATTGCATGCCTCAATTTTAGACTTTACTCTTCTATTCTTATATTTGCTCAATATCATATATTACTATGCTAATTTGGTTGTTTGATATCATTCCTATCAATGCCATCCTAAATGTTATCAAATGGTTGAATTAAATAAAAATGTATCCCTTTGAAATATGTTAGTTTAATAACAAAATTCTTTAGTATCAATAAATGAAATGAAATGAAATGAACAATTTCTAGCTTGTTTGAACAGAGAAAGCAAATTATTTTATATTTGAAATCTTTTCCATTTAGAAATTTCTTTTTACATGCAAATAAACAAAAAGAAAGTTTTTTCAACATTTCCAAAAACGAAAAATAATCATTTCAACGTTTTCGACGTTTTACAACATTTCCAAAAACGAAAAATAATCATTTCAATGTTTTCGACGTTTTTCAACATTTCCAAAAACGAAAGATAATCATTTCAACGTTTTCGACGTTTTTCAACATTTCCAAAAACGAAAAATAATCATTTCAACGTTTTCGACGTTTTTGAACATTTCCAAAAACGAAAAATAATCATTTCAATGTTTTCGACGTTTTTCAACATTTCCAAAAACGAAAGATAATCATTTCAACGTTTTCGACGTTTTACAACATTTCCAAAAACGAAAAATAATCATTTCAATGTTTTCGACGTTTTTCAACATTTCCAAAAACGAAAGATAATCATTTCAACGTTTTCGACGTTTTTCAACATTTCCAAAAACGAAAAATAATCATTTCAACGTTTTCGACGTTTTTGAACATTTCCAAAAACGAAAAATAATCATTTCAATGTTTTCGACGTTTTTCAACATTTCCAAAAACGAAAGATAATCATTTCAACGTTTTCGATGAATTCAAAAAAAAACAAATCATTTCAATATTTATAATTGTTAAAAGGCATATATTCAAATATAAGAGAAGTAAGCTAATTAAAATTTAATTGAGTCTTTAAAAAATAAACAAATATAATTGGGTTTTAAAAATAAAAAGATATCTTTGTAGTTATTGTAAATTTTTCATCGATGAAAAAATGAAATTTTTTTTTAAAAAAATTAATTTCAAAAGAAACACTGCTAAAGAAATAATAAGATTTACGATTAATTATTTCGCATCATTAAACATTACCAGTGGTATTTCGTATCACTAAACATTATCAGTGATAGCAAAATAGTGATATTAATAACGTAACCAGAAAAAAAATTTATTATCAAATATTTGAATATTTAAAATAATAGCTAGATAATTGAATAACAAGATTGGATGATCAAAATGTCGAGATATATGACTAAATTATAAGATTGAAGGTTGGTTATTTTGATGACTCCCAGTCTAATCATTCAATCTTATCACCATTCTCATCATTCCTAATTATCTCTCTTTTTTCACCATTCTTAATTATCTCTCTTAAAGATTAATTAATAAAAAAAATTCTTAAAAAGTCTAATTTTTATAATGGTTGAAAAAAAGCCAAACAAACGATGAATAAACGACCTACTAATTGTTAATAAACGACTTACTGATAAACGACTTACTAATTACTGCCAGTTTTAATTTAGCTAATCGAATCGGTTGAATAATTTTTAATAATATCTTTCTTCACCGATAACATTTAAGCATATCCTTTTTTATTTATTATTCTATTTTCACATCTTTGTAAATGATCGATATTTCTTGTTGTCAAATTTCACTCATAAATCAATCTATTAATTTATTAATTACTTAGCTGACAGCTTTCCTTCCATTCTCTTGAATAATTTCAAATTATATAAACATATTTAAATACTTTATATATTATAATTTATTCATATGTCAGATCCATATTTATTCAATTTTAAAATCTTGCAAAAATACAATTTTGAATTAACTTATTAACTTAAAATTAATATATTAACATATTTAATGATAATTTTAATTTCACTTTTTTTTATTTTAAATTTTATAAAACTATAAATTTGAATCCCTTTAATTAGATCATTCTGTTTGATATGCAAAAATTCATATCATCAATTATCACTTATCACTTATCAGGAAAAAAAGAACGATATGAAAGAAATTTCATTGGAGTGATAATATAAACACAATGATATCATGCAAACATCATCATTCTATCATCATTGACATTCAATTATCATTTTTATCAAATTTCTTTATCGAAAAAAGAATTGTTTACTTTTTAGGAAACTTTATGATTGCAAAATTTAACAGTGATAGTTGGAGGAAGCTAAATGATTAAATATTATTAGCCGAAATGTTTACAGAAATTCCATAAATATAAATAATTATGAAAAAGCACAATTCGAAATTATTTTAATTATATTGTTTTAAAATTCCTTGCTCTTATTATTAATAACAAAATTCTTTTTTCGTTTAAATATTTTATATTTTATAGGCAAATAAGAAAAAAGAAATTTAAAAAAATTTTTTAACAAATTTTATTAATTATTTAATTAATATTTTGTTAATTAAAACATTTATCAAACTTCATGCATTTTCTAAAGTTATTCAATTTAAAATCTCTTTGTTTATTGATGTACGAAAATTTCCTACCCTTTTCCTCCTTCTTCCCCGCTTTCCCCGCTTTCCCGCCAATTACCAATAGGATTAATCGAGAAATATTTCATTACACATTTTCTTACATTCGAAAATGTATTTTAAAAAAAATTTTATTTCCTTATTTTCATCATTTTATTTGATTGATGATATTGCAAGAATTTTACCCTAATCTTACGATTAATGAAATCTAGCAAACATGAAATTTGAATAAATGAATATTTGAATAGTTAATTAACAATTCTACTAATTAACATTGTTGTTTATATTTCTCTCACCTCACTTTCACTTATTATTCCTTATAAAAAGATGATAAGAATAAATTAAATGTAATAAATTTATCATCAAATTATCAGCATTATCATAAATTATTTAATGAAGGAATAAAATTAAAGAAATTTGAATTTTTTTTTAAAATGTTAATTTATATTAATTCTAGCTGACAACACAAAAGAAATGATTAATTAGTGATAAATTAATGGTTAAAAAAAAGCAGTTATTAAGTTTGTTGAATAATTAATAGCAAAAAAATCATAATGAATTATTTTTTAAAATTAAATTATTGATTGATTTGTTTTTGAAAAAAAATATATAAGAAGGAAAAACATTGATACATTTCGAAATACTGAAAAAGACGAAGAAAAAGTAATGGATAAATATTTCGGTTGTAAATAAGGAAAATAATGTTGACATCATTTATGCTATCATTCATCTCAACGAAAGATATAATTAAATGTATTGAAAAATTCTATTTCGAAGAAATCGAATTTATTCTAACATCCTCTCTATATATTCCATGTTTACCTATAACTTTCGTATTTTTGAATAAATCTGGAATAAATAAATAAATATGAAAAATTTTAATTAATTATAAGTTAACTCTATTTTGAGGAAATTTTCAATAATTAAGCAAATGAAATTTATAAAAAATTTTATCTATGTGATTATTTTATAGTTTAAAATTTTTAAGAGAAAAAATTTTGAAAGAATAATTAATATTTATGAAATTAAGTGTTTGCAATTATTAAAATTAAGGTAAATTTAAGGTTGAGATATTTTTAATAATTGAGGAAATGATAATTTTATTAGTGATAATTTTAAAAAATTTTATCTATGTGATTATTTTATAGTTTAGAACTTTTGCGAGAAAAAATTTTGAAAAAATAATTAATATTTATGAAATTAATTATTTGCAATTATTAAAATTAAGGTAAATTTAAGGTTAATTACTTCAAAGTTTTTTTGTTTTTAATTGAAAGGAAGGAAAAAAGATTGAAAGAAAGGAAAAAAGAGTGAGAGGAAGATAATATATTTTCAAACTGTCAACTATTAATCATTTTAATACGAAAGATTTGTTTTTTTTCTCCCGGGAATTTAAAAAATCTTCAAAGAAATATATCTTTTCTTAATGTAATGTTTTCATTAGTTGTTGACAGCTGTTAATAATTTTAAAAGTTATTCCAATATCATTGTTTTTTTTTTAATTAATTATTTCAATCAATCATTATTGAACTGACTGGAATGGATTGCTTTCTAAAGATGATATTGATGAGTCATTTATTTCCTCAATGGAAAAGTAAGTGTCAACGATCATCATGTCACAGTGTTACATGATCATTTAAATGTCTTCATACGAGATATTACAACTTGTTTCGAATCATCAATATTTGAAATCTGTTTAACAATGAAGAAATTCATTCAATATTAGTACACATACATACACACATACACATAGACACATACACATACACACATACACATACACACATACACATACACACATACACATATATATACCATATTGAAAAATACAGGGAGAAAACTTTCACACAATTGCAACCAAACATTTCTAATAATATTTGTATGAAATATTGATTTTGTATGATTTGGGGTTTTTTTTTTAGTTTAAAATTTTAAAAAAATTTTATTTTTAGAATTGTTCGATAATTTTATGAAATTTTATCACAACTAATATTGTCGATATTAGTTGTGATAATTATCAAATAGAATGATATTATTGATAATTATCAAATAGATTAGATGAAGTTAATTAGCTAAATCATAATGTTAACTGTTTTTTACTCTAATACTGCTGAAGATTTAATAATGAAAAATGATGAGCATCAAATGATACAATTAACTTTTACATATTGTTATCAATAAATATCATAAGTCAAATTGCAGAGATTATTGACAAAAAATATCTATATATCTACATATCAAATTATATGCAATGTAATCATAAAATAGCATAGACGAAATATATGCAAATTATTTGCTTGTAATTTTGATAGTGGAAAAATTATGATAATATTTAAATTTAATAAAATTTTTTTCGATAAGAATTTCATTGATTAATAAAATGATTGAGATGAAAGTGATAATTGTTTAGTGTATGATTAGTACTAAATGATGTATGTTTTGCCACAGATTTTACATATACTTTTTCATCAATCTTATCAGCGGAAAACCAGTTAGTGAGAAATAATCATTGCATACTGTCCACACTGTGCAGGCTGTTGGGTGTTTAGCGATGTAAGTCGAGGAGCGGGGGGGGAGGGGAAGTTTAGAAGAGTTAGAATGAGAGATTGGAAAGATGGCGGAGAGAGGGATATTGAAAGAGAGAGGTATTTGAGATATTTGAAGAGTTATTGTTTATTCGGATTTACTGTTTAATTACTGTTAATGATCGGCCGTTTTTGATGATCTTTACTTCTTATTAGTTTCTTATAAAATTAGTAATAATTTGTCCAAAGTTTTTCGATCTCTCAAATATTTCGCTTCTTTTTTAATCCAAATTTGCTAGATGCTTATTACATATTGTTTTAAGGTAAGAATGGATGATAAATCAACTCATAAATACTCTTTCGTATCATTTATATAAAGCTTGTTCATTTTTGCGGATGATTATTTTTGGATTAATTTACATTGCAGATTAAGCATATTGCTAAAGGTTTCGTTTTTGTTTCCACGTTTTAATTATTGTGCGTCTATATCTATGTTCGCTAACGTAAATAATCAAATAGCTACTGTTTGCATAGTTTATGGCAAACAGTTTGCGATATTTGTATAAACAATTCGTTTTACATGATTACATCAAGCATAAAGTTTATGGATTGTACCTTATCCAAAATGCTGGTAATCATTGTTCGCGTGACAGAGAATAGTTCACATTTCGATGAAGATAATTATACTGTCATCGTTATAGCATTTTCTTCCTTTTTTCTTTGATCCTTTTAGTATTTGATATTATCCATGTAAATCCATACAACTACTTAACTTCTTTCACGTTATCATTATTATAATTATCTGCAGTGCTTTTCATACATAATTAGTTTATAGTTCCTCACTTAAATATTTATTTTCTCAAGTATCATTACATAAATGCTGACATTCAATCAATTTTTGTTTTTACTAGAATCCTATGTTCTATCATAAATTGTTAAAATATTGGAGAAATGTTGGCAAAAGTGCATATACATATCTACTGCCACAATTTTTTTGTGGAAGCATGAAAGGATTTATTGATTTTTGCCAAAAAGCTTACATATTAGGATGTGTAGTTATAAGGATTTGTTGATGTATATATATGTGTGTATGTACGTATGCATTCATGTATATATGTGATATGCTTACTTGCTTGCTGTTATTGAAGAAAAAGTAGAACTTATGGGAAAGCTTAGCAAAGTTACGCCATAATGTATTTGCAGTTATTTTCTTTTCGAAAAAGGCAAACTTTGTTCCATTTTTTCTTTTTTATTCCACTGTTGCTTACTGCAGTATTATTTTTCGAGAAGGAATAGATTAATTGCATACGAACAAATTAATTAGACGCAAGGGTATGAGTAAGTAGTACTTCTTTATACCAATAATCGAAATGATGATTCATTATTACGTGGCATATACTGAAATATTTGCTGGTATAGAATTATCGTTGCACTATTTTCGGTATTCCGCCGTGATTGTCATCTCATCGCTATTTTTGGTTTACAGCGTAGTATTCATGAGTAAATTATTGATATCATCGATATGACCTTTAAATTTTTGATTTTCATCATAATCTCTATCATAATATCGGTTTTCATATGAACGTCTTCTCATACTATTTTTTAAACAATCATATTTCTGATCAAAGCTATAAATGACAGATTTTATCATGTTGATTATCTAATTGATTGTCTAACTAGTAACAAGTTGTATATTTCATGTGTATCATTTTCCATTATCTTTCGTTTGAATATTTCGATGTATTCTATACTGTGATTATCAACCAAATGCCATAAAATTATTCGTTTTTAGTTTCCGGGAAAAAAATTTTAAATTGACACTTTAATGTTGTTTTCAAATGGTTGTATCGCTGCTCATTTCGCTTCGTTTGTACTTATAGTGTAACTATTTCAGGTATTGTGATTCTGTAGATAAACATTCACATTTCATTTTATGTACAAGCTCTTGCATTACTAATTGGTTAGAAATTTTTATTTTGGACAAATTACGTTGGCGACGAAAAGAAAATTCGAAGTTGCTATTCTTCGTTCATATCTTTACAGTGCAGTGGTAGTTGTTTAACGAGAAAACTTGAAAATGTCGTGGGCTAATACGGGCATGCAAGCCTTGATACCGATTATCAATAAATTACAGGTCATTTGAAGTTTTATGGCTACTTTTCAAACTAGTACGAAATTATTTTATTTAATCAAACACTCTACATCATATATAATATCTCGTTCTAGGATGCATTTGCTCAATTGGGAACATCACTGAACTTTGACCTTCCACAAATAGCGGTAGTTGGTGGACAAAGTGCAGGCAAATCATCTGTGCTCGAAAATTTCGTTGGGAAGTTAGTTTTTTTTCTTCTGAGCAGTTCGAAGAATTCTCTTGGATCTCTTTACTCACCCATATAATTTTATCTAATTTTTCTTCCATTCCAGAGATTTTCTTCCTCGAGGATCAGGTATTGTCACTCGCAGACCGCTAATTTTACAGTTGGTACACGATCAACATGTAGGTAAGTAGAGGTTACAAAAGAATTGATGGATCGATTCGATATTTCATAGTATGTAATTCTCAGGTTTAGTAAAACAAATAAAACAAAACTTCAAAAGCATTCTATGTCCTAACTTATCCCATTTTTGATTTTGACACTGTAATCACAAAGTATGCGATATCTATGAAGTCGATTGTAAACAAGTATGAAATTTATTTATAGAATATGGAGAATTTTTGCATAAAAGAGGACAGAAATTCACTGATTTCGACATGATCAGGAAAGAAATTGAAGATGAAACAGATCGTATAACGGGTCAAAATAAGGGCATCTCACCGATTCCAATCAATTTGAGAATTTTCAGTCCGAATGGTACTCTGTTTAATATATTTCTTAATACGTTGCATCCTGAACGTTTCTAAGCGGTTTTTGTAATATTTAATGAACTCGGCGAACATTTTCGAATTGTCCTGAATGCAAAGTCATAACTTTCGCATCGTACAATATCTAGTTTTTCCTGCTTTGTATTCTCTTTTTATCTAATTTTAACTTTCCGCTTTTGATATTTTATATACATACATATGTGAAAGTGAAGCAGATTTCGTATGTCCGAGTTCTGCTCTTTCCAATTTGAACTACTCTCATCAATGAAAGATGCCAGAGAATTCAGCGGAATTCACAATAATTTCCAAGAAACCATACATTTAAAAATATTTGTCCGTGGATAGTCCAAAGTATGATGGTTTTAGACTAGAAATTTTGTTACCTTGATTTATTTGAATAATTTCCACTTATAACATCTTGAAAGAAGTAACTGCCTGTATAATAATGAAAAATAAAAGGGAGAAATCTACTAGCCTTTACAAAAATTTCTTAATTTGGAAAGCAGAAGTGATATTTTAGATGAATTCAGAAGCTATATTTTATTGCGGAGGATTGTAAATCGTACGTATTGTTTTTAACTTTAAATTTAAAGTAAAATATATTTTCAGTGTTGAACTTGACTCTTATCGATTTGCCTGGCTTAACAAAAGTACCGGTTGGTGACCAGCCTCCCGATATCGAGCATCAGATACGAGAAATGCTGTTAACTTATATTTCACGTGAAACGTGTCTCATTTTGGCAGTTACGCCAGCAAATAGTGATCTTGCTACATCTGATGCTCTTAAACTTGCGCGAGAGGTTAGTTCGGTAGTTTCGCTTGTAAGCCAGGAAGAAACCCTAAACAATTTAAATTTTCTTTTGAATTGCTTTAGATCAAAAAATCCTTGTTTCTTTTGAACTACTGTTATTTATCAAGAAGCCACGGCTGCAGGTTGATCCACAAGGATTGCGAACCATTGGAGTTTTGACAAAGTTAGATCTAATGGACGAAGGTACTGATGCTCGTGACATTCTGGAGAATCGTTTATTTCCACTTCGCAGAGGTGAATAATTTAGATTGTCTTAGTCTTTCATAAAACGGATAAGTAGTTGGGAAAAAGGAAAAAAATCCTTTGATATAATTACTAAGACGTTGGCTCTAAATTTGATATAATTACTAAGACGTTGGTTCTAAATTTCTAATCACTGCAGGAATCATTGGATTGTTTTCCTATTTGCTATCCTAAAGTGTTTTTTTCATCTAGTGTTTTAAAATTTCGTGTTATATATACATGTTTCACAGTATACAAAATCTCATAATCACTTTGGAATGAACTGAACATATTGGTTACGAGATTTTCATTAATTTTTATTTCCAAATATTTTCTAAGTGTAAAGCTGCGTTGTGTTCAAGAAAGTCAAAAAAGCAGAACAGACAACAAAAAATACTTTAGCATAATTTAGGTTACATTGGAGTTGTAAACCGAGGTCAGAAAGATATTGTTGGTAAAAAGGATATTAGAGCAGCACTTGATGCCGAACGTAAATTCTTCATATCACATCCCTCATATCGGTGAGTCTTTCGAATTTGATTGTCCGTTATTTTAAAAGTCAATCTGCTATTTTCAATAGGTTTGTATTTTGCACTCATACTGGAAATTACCAACTATCCTACACCTAATAGTAAAATTATTTTTTACAGACATCTAGCAGATCGTCTGGGAACACCGTATTTACAAAGGACGCTAAATCAGCAACTTACAAATCATATCAAAGATACATTACCGGCATTGAGGGATTCACTGCAGAAAAAGCTGTATGCATTGGAAAAGGATGTTAACGAATATAAAAATTTCCAGCCAAATGATCCGTCCAGGAAGACGAAAGCTCTTATGCAGTATGTTATTGTGTTGCACTTTTTTTATAGAACGAATAAGATGAAGGTAGTTCTCTATTGTGCTGGTCTGTGGTTTATTGATTTAAAACTTGTTAAGCAGAATTTTTTTTTGAAAACAAGAGTTTGCATAAATGATCTATATGAGTCATATTTATATAGTCTCAAGCGACTTATGAAATTACTAGAGACTTTTGTAGATATGACTCATAGCGATCACTTATGCAGATTTGAATTCTATGCATTCCAGATAAAGCTTTCAAAAGCTTATGTTATAGCATTTTGAAGGCAATAATGAGAGGGCTCGTTTTTTTTTACTCAAGCTGAATTTTTATAGATATGTGTAAGTAATTTTGATTTTCTTGCATATAATCTCGCAGAAAAAGCTAAGATGATCAATCTTAGGATGGTACAAACTTTCACAACAAATGTCGAGCGATCAATTGAAGGGTCATCATCGAAGGCCGTAAGTACAAATGAATTATCAGGAGGTGCGCGAATTAATCGAATTTTCCATGAGCGATTTCCATTCGAGATCGTAAAAATGGAAATCGATGAAAAGGTTCAATAGTTTATATTATTTCAATCTTGCTATTTGAATAGCATTGCACACGCGCTTGAAGCTCTTAATAATCTTAGTTCTTAATATTTTATCTCTTAGTTCGTAACATTTTATCTCAGATTTCAAATATAATTTCTGAAGGACATGGTTTTGTAGTAGGAACTATTGCAATTGTGAATATCTTTAAACATAGTGTTTTCTTTTTTCTGCTGTAAGAAAAATGAATGTAAGCATACTCAGTAGTAGCATACTCAGTAGATTTGATTTTGTAGGAAATGAGACGGGAAATACAAATTGCTATACGCAACATTCATGGTATCCGCGTTGGTCTATTCACGCCTGACATGGCATTTGAAGCTATCGTGAAGAAACAGATCGAGCGTCTGAAAGAACCATCATTAAAATGTGTTGATTTAGTTGTTCATGAATTGGCTTCTGTTGTGCAACAGTGTGCTGAATGTGTAAGTTTCAGTATCTTTATAACTTAGTTGAAATCTTATTGGTTACCCGATAATGCTCTGATTATAGTGTTACTGCATAACTGAAATAAAAGAAATTCCTATTCGTTAAAACATCGTGATATTTTATCGAGTAGTTCGTTGAATATTCGATGTCTTTAATTGATGCTTGAGAATTATGTTTTTTTAATATTTTTTCTTGCCATCCTTAGTTAAGGTAAATAAAGAACAGAGCTGTAAGATTTAACTTAAAGAAAGGAACTGTAATGCATATGGTAGATTTCTTTACTCGTTATCATAACTGGGATAGCGAACAATGAGACATATATTCTAGGTTGCACGTTATCCAAGATTACGCGATGAAATTGAGCGAATCGTAACGACAAATATGCGAGAAAAAGAACAGTCTGCTAAATATCATATATCGATGCTCGTTGATTACGAGCTAGCTTATATGAATACCAATCATGAAGATTTCATCGGGTTTTCAAAGCAAGTTTCCATTGTCGTAATTGGTTCTCAGTTTTCTTCTAATCCTAAGCGACATGCATACGTAAACAAAAGTCAAAGCCGAGCATCCATGGAATGGTAAACATGGGATGATAATGGGATTCTATTATTCTTTAACTTGTAATAATAAAGTTGACCCGTAAGAGTTCACATTTGGAGTTATTTATTTGGTGGTCTGCCAGGTCAAATTTATTTGATAGTATAAGTAGTTTGTATTTAAAAATTTCGCAATAAGAGCTTCTTGATTTTTGTAGCGCGGAAGCAAAAGCATCGTCAACCTCACAAAAGAAAAATCTCGGTAATCAAGTGATAAGGAAAGGCTGGTTATCAGTGCACAATATATCTTTCGTGCGTGGTTCGAAGGACTGTTGGTTTGTGCTCACATCTGACAGTTTATCATGGTACAAGGATGATGAGGTATATCACTTTCATCATTTCTGTTCTCGATAATTTCATGCTTTCATGTTTCATTGCAATTCAATGTTTTTTCTCTGTTCATTTATTTGTGGAAGTTTATTATGCTCCATAACAGAGTCTATTATCTACTTCTTTAAAATGTCTTTTTTTATGGCAGTTATAGCTTTATTTATAATAGAACCATATATTTTGTAAACTATTGGTTTAAGTTTCAGCGGTTAAAATTTCCAAAGTGTATTTCTGATTTCTTTTTAAGAGATCAATGTGTAATCGCTGAACGTTGCTTTTTTGTGATCCTTGCTTGACTGTAGACCGGAAATGTTTCTGCAGTGATTAGTGAATACAATTTACGATACAGGATATCAAAAAATTATTGGGCTCGCTGATTCAGATAGACAACTTCATAAAATTTTAAGTTACTAGGAAGGATTATTTTTTAGGCTTTCATAAAGTTTTTTGAGACGCTGGTCCATAAACTTTAGTACTGCGTATGTTGTCATACTCAGTTAAGGATGTGTTATTCAACTGATTTTTGTTAGCAATTTTTTTGGAAACTTGAAAGTGTTTAATTATAGGAAAAGGAAAAGAAATACATGCTACCGTTAGATGGAATAAAATTGCGAGATCTCGAAGCTGGTTTTATGTCGAAGCAGCATAAATTCGCTCTATTCTACCCCGACGGAAAGTAAGTTTTTTTTTGCTTTCTTTTCTCTCAATTGAAATACTTTTGTAGCTTGTAACTGTAAAGCTAATGAAGGGAAAGTGCTGACGAACTAACAACGGGAAGATCGAATTTAGGCATTATATTATGTTTGCTTGTTATGCATTTATACTGTTGCTATGCTTTCAAGAAAATTCTTTGTAGTTTTTTGCTATTGTATTAGGATACCTTGGAGGTAATCTGAAATTTTTTAGCAGAAATTTTTCAATAGAAAAGTGAATTTCTTTATTTTCCTACTTTCTCTCCCTTTCTTGCGATGATTTCTTCAATTTCAGCACGTAAGCAATTTAATTATTTTGCTGGAAAATTCATGCGGCCTGGGGGACGCTTGTTGAATTTATGCGGCTAAATGCTTTATCTCAGATTTGTAATTCAAGGTTTGAGATGTTGGGCTGGTGCTGTTGTTTCGTGGGAAAAGAAGGTCATATCTGCGCTTTTGGGATGATAGATAATAATATGACCGATGTAATACAGATCTCTAGAGAATGATTTGTGAATACATGAAAATAAAAAACTTCCAAAGCAAACATCTCCAGCCCACTTATACTGATTGATATTTACATGTTCTTTTTTTTTAATTCCATTAACAATGATATATTTTTTCTTTTTTGCAGAAGGTAACTATAGCGACATGATATTTCAGTAACTTTTCCTCCTAAAATTGAAATGTTGTAAATTTGTTTATCTAAAAGTAAATGGTGAATCGTGTAGTGAAAGTAGGAAATGTCTCTCTACTTGATTTTGTTTTAATCAACTAACATCAATTTTCGCACAAAATTAATAGCCTTGAACTTTAGAACCTTTATTCTTTCGGCTTGCTATTTATCGTGTAGTACTGTATAAGATGTTGGCACCTGAAAGAACATGATGTGATTAACAGTTGATACAGTGCTTTATGGATTGCAAAGGTTTGAAAATAAGGACGGAAGAGTTCTTGCTATTGATTGACGTATGATTTCAGTAATATCAATAGCAGTGTAGTGGAAAGGAGCAGGAGTGGAAGATAGTAATGATAGGAGAAGGAAAAAATTATGTGCGAGTTACTCCTCAAATAATATCATAAAATATTGATGTTGCTTTCTTGTTGGATGTTTGAACTGAAAAATGGCCTTAAAATTTTTGTCTTTGTTCGATATTTTGTCAAGGATTAAGTAGTACGAAACAGTTAATGTTTTTAAATAAATGGATAATATGAAGTTAGATGAATTAGTTGGTTTTCCATTACTTCAGCACTGTGGTTTTTTTTCTTATATTTTGATACTTTTGGAGATTGACTAACTCTTCTGTATCAGCACATTTATCTTTATCTTACAAATGATATGAACCGTATTAATCGCATGAATCATAAGCATGCATATAGCTCATATTTTTGAGACGGAATGATAAAAATTGTGATGTATTTATCAGGAATATCTACAAGGACTATAAACAATTAGAACTGAGTGCAAGCAATTTGGACGAAGTAGATGCCTGGAAAGCATCATTTCTTCGTGCTGGCGTTTACCCAGAAAAGGAGAAGCCTGCCGAGGATGGTGAAGTAAGCTTTCCAGTTTTCAAATTTTTGTTTGAACTTGTGCGCCATTTTAATAGGTAGTGTCTGTTGTGAATATAAGATTCTTATATTTTGTTTCTTTGTCCTTTAAATATGCAACATTTTCTTTTTGACAGACTGCTACGGAAATTGAAGAGACATCGGTGGATCCACAACTTGAGCGTCAGGTGGAAACAATTCGTAATTTGGTTGATTCTTACATGCGAATTGTTACAAAAACAATACGAGATCTTGTGCCAAAAACAATTATGTTTCTTATTGTTAATAAAGTAAGATCGTCTAATAGTTAAAATTTCCCTTTACAAAATCGGTATAGACGTCTTATAACGAAATAGAAGTGGGGATAAGTAAAAGATGTTGATTTCATTGAGGGGACAATTTGATGAATATCACATATTGAATATCACGCCCGAAAAGCTTGCTTCATTGCCACAATTCGGATAGTTGATATTAAGCATTCCGGAATAACACGTACATCTGAAGAAATGATAAATTGATGGAAAAAGTTAAGTTTGTTGTGATTGTTCATTTTTTATTTCTTTTATGACTTACTTTTCAGGTTAGTGAATTTCTGCGCGATGGTGACCTTTTGGCTAGTCTTTATCAGCTTGGTGACACAGTCAGTCTTTTTTCTAGTTTGATTCTAGTTTTACCTAATTTTCTCTATTTAACAAAGTCAGCAGAATGCTTCGTTCCTCATTATGGTTGCCTAAATGTTTATCTTAACGAGCTATCTTTCTCCCATCTCTGTTTGCTACTTCTTTCGATATTTATATGGTAACGAGTGGGATTCTTTTCCAGGAGTCGATGATGGAAGAAAGTCAGCTCGAAACACAGAAACGAGAGGAAATGTTGCGAATGTATCATGCGTGCAAGGAAGCGTTAAGAATTATTGGTGAAGTAAATATGTCTACGATTTCAACTGATGCACCTCCTGCAGTAGCAAGTGATTGGTTGAGGTAACTGTTTTTTTTTTAGACGTGGTAAATTTTCTTTGTTCTTATGTCTTATTTCTTCCTCAAGAATAGAAGTCGCTTCATCAAGATGTCAAAAAAAAAATTTCCAACTTTAGATCCAATGGACCGTCTCCGGTACCACGACCTGGAATGGGTGCTGGATTAACTGCGCAGCGTCCAGCTCCAATGCCACCGCGATCAACGGGAAATGTACAAAACGCTTCTTCACTTGCGAATCGACCACTACCGGGACCACCGGGTGGACTTCCTGCTCCGTTGCTACCCATGTAAGTGTATTAACTGTAAAATACAGTTATGGCATAAATAGCTGTTGAAAAATGTTTCGCTTTAGTCTCTCCAAATTCTTTCGGATCTAATTATATTTTATGTTGAGACAATTGGGATTACATGGGTCAAATATCTTATATCAGTTGGTTTTTTTACAAAATTTTTTTTCAAAATTTTTCTTTGCCGAGCTTTAAGTAGCATATGATATTTTTAAATGGGAAATTAATACATTTCTTGATCATGTAAGATATGCAGAAGCATTGTATCCTAAATAATGAATTGAAGATACTTTTTTACCATTAATGATTAATAGTTATGGGAAGATTTGAGAAACTTGTCCTGTGAGTGTTCCATTTGCTTAATACCCATTATTCATTAAATGAATTTATGAAATTGTTTAGGCGTCCAAAATAATTCGCCGAAGGGTAAATGATTAGTATTTCTTTAGTCTGCTGTTATAGTAAACCATTAGAAATGCATGTCGTTTTGTTTTTATTCATTTATGGTATCGTTGTTGTTGGTGTAGAGTACAGTACAATAGTTGTGATTGTAATGGCAATAAGCTTATCGCTTTTTCACTACTAGAACATACTGTTTGAAATTCTAAAAAGTTGTTTATTTAATTGTTTTTCCTGAATAGTCTAGTTGGGATTTAATTATTAGATTCCAGCTGAGTTGTACCTTGTTGAATAATTCAGCTGAAGACAACAGAGAAAAAATCTGAAGACATGCTCAAACTAACAAATTAAAACGTATGAAATTCCCAGTCTTCGAATTTTCCATGAGATAATTCCTTACATTTGCCTTAAAGTTGGCTCATTGATTGTAAATATCAGAAATTTAACGAGCGAGCATCTTAAATGGTAGTGCTCTCGTATGTCCTGCGTCGTCATCGTGGTGCATGACCTGTGCTATGTGCCATGCTGCCCGATAGTAGTAAAGGCGGTTACTAACTGTAGTATTTGATTTAAGCAAAAAAGTGTGGACTATTTGTTTTATCTCAAACTTCTGAATCATTTTTGATAAGCATTTGTTGTTTCAGTCGAGTGCACAATAATTCAGCGGTTCAAAACGGCGTACCGCCAAGGATACCAGATCGACCGCAGATACCTTCACGTCCTTATTAAATTCTAGCTAGAATATTACGATCTTTCTTCTCCCTCCCTATGTAAATATTTTTCGTTGTTAGAAGTAAGCTTTGCTAAGGTTTTAGTTCAAATAATGGTACCTAAGAGTTAGTGCTATCCTAATTCATGCTTTTGAAAACTAGCCATTTTGCAAAAGCTATTAAAATTTTAAAACTTTTGGTGAATACATTCATCATCAGGATTTGATGTATCTTTAATCGGCGAATCTAATAGATGAGTAATATCATACTCATCTATTAGATTCGCCGTTGTTAGGTACGAATATTATGACTTGAATAAGCTTACTAAACGTGCATAGTACTTGTTTATACACATCGTTATATGAAGACGCTATTTTCCGCAGATCATTTTCTACTTTTTTCTGATGAATTTCCAGTGTTTGCGCAGTACGCAAAGCATTTCTTATTGAATTTGTTGTATGGGTCTGTAGTGTATATGTAGAAGAGATGTCGAGGCTTCAAAAAGTGAAATACATAGCTAACGCAATAATCTGTTCAATCATTTGAAAAAAATCGAAAAGATTTGAGTTTAAAATCGATGCCAAAGCGGATGGCGCACTTATGCAGTTCCGCAGTTTCTCGATATTCACAGCTAAGTACATAAGCTTCTGTGAAGTGTTAAATGATTTTGAGTAGGAGCAGGGATGGAAGCTGAATGCCGATTTCCTCAGCTCCCGTCATAACGTTCATTTTCATTTAACGTGCAAGACATTCTATAAATTTCGGGAACTCTCAAATTTTGTATGCATTTTATTAGCCATCTGAAAGTTTTGCTTTACTTTTGTCATTAAATTCAATGGTGTTGTATTGTTTGTGGTAGATGTTATTGTAAATTGTAGCAGAAAATTTCCCGTGTCTAAATAACATTTATTTTGCTAAATTTTATTTCTTTTTCACCGACACTCTCCTTTTTTTTTTTAAACTAATCGTTTTTCTTTGAGTTTTCTGGACAGAAGGAGAGGGTGGCACTCATTCACTGACTCATTTCATTCCCTGGTTAAGCTTTCGAGCAATTTTAACAGCAAATGCTTCGCTTCACCAATGTATTCCGCCATATTTGAAAAAAGTGAGTTTTAATTAAGACTTAATTCAATTTCAAACTAAATTTAAATCTTGAACTTACTCCCCAGCAATCTCTAGCGTCGTCGTGCTATCTTTTTAAGGTAGAAGAGATTCTAGAATTCAAATACATTTTATTAGAAGCTTCATATTACTGGACACACTTATACTATGAAATTCCCTCTAAATGTATTCAAGTGTTTTTTGTTTAACTATGGCAATTTCCATGCTGTGCAGCAAATTAATGTTCATAAGTAAACTTATGGTTTTGTGATTTAGCTTCTATGCACATTTGAATTTGGTGCTCTGAATATACATACTGGAAAGATGTTTTCTTGTATGGATAAGAATAGCTAATCCTTTGCAGTTAAGCCACCAGAAATGAGAATGAAAATCGAGCTTGATTTAGGCAACTGAAAGAAGAGAAACGCAGTCTTGCGATAGTTTGTTTATACCGAATGCTATCTACAGCCAGTAAATTGAAATATGTTTCATAAAACAAGTTGGGTTTAAAATTCCCAGTCCTATTAAAAGGACTCTTAATAGGATTTACGGTTTCTCAGATCGAAGAAGACATTATCTGTTGGGATTAGCACAGAGAGTTCCCTGTGAAAGAAACGTCTTAAACTCCAAATTTAAGTATCATTAAATGACGGCATTCAAGGATTTGTTTCTAATTAAAATATTAACGAAAAATATTCAAAGTTTTAAGTACTGAATCTACGAAGGTGCAAATGAAACAAATTGCAGCCGCTCGATTTTCTAAGTATTAAATATTCCACAATGGAGCTAATAAGTGTAGTGATGAGATATCAGTCCGCTTCCTCTTCAAAATATTCATCTTCTGATTCTTTGTCACTTTCATCCTGGTGACCAGAGGCCATTGGTATATGGAAATGATAATCTTTGGAAATAGATAATTTTGTTATATTTCCACGACTTCTACTGTGTTGGTTCCTCACTTTTAACATTTTGTGAACATAGCGTAATTGCCGTTCTCTGCAAAATTGCAATCTAACTGATTTAATCTGAGAAAGTCGATTTCACAGTTCCATATTTTTTCGTGCAAAATTTCTCAATGACTATGTTAGCCCAATTCCACAATTCAGTAGGCTGTTTTTCTTACGATTCAAAAAGGCGAATAAGGGACTCTGCTAAAAGAACAAAAACAAAAAAAACGATATACCAACAAACACACCTGTAGGCTTCATCATCTGGATCAAATCTAAATGGAACATAAGAATCCCTTGACAAATTTCTCGGTGTTGAACAGCCTGGTGATTCAGGAATGCGAATTAACTTTTTCCGGCTAACATTCCTTCGAACAGATCTCGGTGTTGGGGTACGCAAGACAGACAGTAATGAATCGTCGGAGTCAAAAGTCGTCACTGACGGCATCGTCTGAAATGTTCACAAGTAATCTTCCTCGAATAACTGAGATTAACATGAAAATTATATCGAGAAATAGGATAACTTTAAGCGAAATTGGAATCTATTGAAATTTAATAACTGACTGCCACTTTTCTTCCACTTGGCCCCACATCCATCGTTTCTTCGAAAAAATCTGAAGCATCTCCCGCTTTCAGATACTGCCGAGTGAATCGATCTGCTTGGATTTGATATGCAAGCGTGCCAACCTATTTTACATTTTAATAAAATAAAACAGTAGAAAAAAAAGCAATTAATTAATATAAAAATGTATTCGGCTAAAATTTCATTATGTCAAACACATCGTTAAGTCTACTACCTGCAAGCATTTCACTGTGTACACATTTCCAAATCTCGATTTGATGTCTATAATTACGACGAGAATGGCATAACTTACTTTGGTTTTTCTAAGTGCATCTATCACATCAGCGGACACATCAGCCGTTTTACTTTCTTTTGGAGTAATATTCAGTTTTAGAACCTCTAGTGCTTGCTTACGACATTCTTCAGCCGTACGCGTTCGTATTGATGCAGCAATGTTCTCCCAATCTTTTTCATTTTGTGGACACATAGCACGGACTACTAACTAAAATGCTTCATACTTGCCGCATCGCAATAGATATTAACTACTCTAATTGTGTCTAGCTCCTATGCTTTGCTTTTCGTCACTGGGATGGAATAAAGAATTTTCGATAACTGACCCAAATATGAAATGAAACTTGATATTTCGAAGTAAATCACTTTTTACCGTCTGCAGAATTTCACCATAAGTAAATTATTACTTTCAGTCTAGTATTATCATTGCCTGTCCACTTTTTCGTTTGAGCGTTTTTCGTCTTTTTAGTAACAGCGTCATTAGTAATTCTGCCTGTTTTTGCTTTTTCTACAATACCATTCTCCGATTCCACATCACTGAACGATACAATCGGTACCGTTTCTTTAACGCTGTTTTGTTTGTTATCGTCATTTCTTTCTGCTGTAAAATTTATTAGATAATGTAACTGCCAGCAACATAGTACTCTTTATTTGAAAAAATGAGAAAAAAAAAAGTAAACCGTTTTTAGCTTTTGAAAAAGTTCCTTTCTTAGACATGCTCTTCTGCCTTGGAGGAATCTCCTTATAGGTTTTGATTTGGCGTTTGCGCAATTTATGCCTTTTTGCCCTCTTTCTTTTTATGCCTTCTTCTGGTGAAGATAAAATCATGCGTGAATTATGCTGGAAATGATGAAAGGATTCAAATAAAAAAAACACATTCAATCAAAAACAAGCAATTTGGAAAATTCAGCACACATTAACTTTGACAAAAATTTGAACTTTCAGCCTCTTAAAAATCAAGATTTACTTACATGTCCCCTTTTTCCACAGAAAGGCGTTATGGGTGTAGGTGGAGATAGTCTTCCATTATCATTATCATCATCATCATCAGAGGAAAAACTGTTACTGTCACTGTAAGCAACAAGAGGAACTCTTTTGGTGTTGATATCATGATGATTAGGTTTTTCCTCACCTTTTTGCACGGCTTCTAGTAAATTCGTCCTATAGAGACTCGATAAAGAGCTCTGAAATTTACAAGTAGATTTTCCTTTAAAGATTTGACATTCTTCGCTGATTTGCCTTTAATAAAATTTCTGTTTCCAAAATCAAATCAAACCAGAGAATCATGAATAGTTCAACCCATTTTCTTTTATTCTTAACTGTGGACTGAAAACATTCCTACACCATCAATATATCAGCAAGTAATTTTTTTATCCAACTTCTACATGAAAATAATCCCAAGCAGATGAAAAATTTATTACATCTGAAGCACTTGTAGAATAAATGGAATCTGTTGTAATGCCGATAGCTTTTATTGGAGAACCACGAACACTATACATAATTCGTTGTCCTGTCCACGTCGCCATACGTGGTTTAATAGCTCGACCACTTCTCGTCGTTTTCAATAGAGAAAGGTTCACGGAATCTTCCACTGTAAAGCATTATTATTCATCGGTGAAGCATTTGGCTTGAAACTTATTCATTTGATTAGGAAAAGTGAATGAAAAAAGCAAAGCATGGAAATAAAACAGAAATAAACTAGAAGAATCATCTCGTGCTTGACAAATACCTCATCATGGTACGGTTATCAGTTACCTGCATTCTTTTCTTCAAGCTTCACTTGCTTTTTTTTGGGAGCAAGATACTTGCTTTGTTGATATTTATTATTTCTCTTCTTTCCAGTCTTTACCGGATCTGAATTGTAAGAATTACGGGATATGCATAAAATTCCAGCTCGATTAATTAAAATAGAATTAAAAATCTAAGAGGAAAATCTAAGATTTACAAGAATTTTCAGTTCGATATCGAACAGATTTTCTCGAAGTGGAATACTTTGTAGACTTCAGATCCTCCCTACAGTTTTGGATGCTGTCATTAGAAGATGAGCTGAGAGAATCACTGTCATCAAATGAACAGCTTTCGACACTCTGCTCAAAATCACGGCAGTGCATATTTTCCGCTTCAACATCTTCATGGATTTCAGAAATAGTCAATGACTGTCGCGGCGGCAGTTGTGGTTCACTGAAATCTGACAACCAATTTTGATACATTTGAAGAAGGCAAAAAAATGATCCGCGATAACCATGAAAAATTATTGGTTAAAACTCACGAGCAAAAAAGAAATTCAAAAATTTTTGAAAATTTTGGACAGAAAGAGTGAACATATTCATACTTCGATATGGATATTATGTTGAGTTGCTATTGCTATTGTTAATTGCTAAGTGATAAACTGCAAATAAACAGGAAAACTCACATATATGTATTGAAAAATAGTGATAGGATACGATGCCAATCTTTTGGAAATCCATTCAAGAACAGTGTCACAAATTCTTTTGGAAATCCTAAAGAAAAAATGAAACAAATCCATACCGATAAGATCCTCAGCTAGGTGTAATTAATTTTAGATTAACTTCTGTTTTTGCTGCTTTCCCACACATTATATCAGCAAATTGGCACAAAGAGATCACGCAAACTGTGAAATTTCAATTAAACTTAAAATTTCATATATTTATCTTTATTGCAATAAATATCAAGCAAATATCGAACAGTTTGAGATTTAGGTTTAAATGAACGAACTAGTTATATTTACTTCATATCATATGTCAATTCAAGACCAAGCGCAAAAAAACTACCTTGCTGCGTTGCTAATATTGTATTGATCGGCCCCATGAGTTCATATACACCTGTTTCAGTCCGCAACAAACGATTACCTTCTACCGCAACAATACATGATGTTTTCCAATCGAAATTTTTGTCCCTAAATATGAATTTCAAAAAAAAAGAGTGGATCAAGCTGATGACTGATCCTAAGCGCAATGTTTATATACTGGCTATCATTTACTCGAACGATTGAAAATTTGATAAGCTTAGAATGTTGAAAAGGACAAAACGAAAATACCAAATAATTGACTTACGGACGAAAGCCAACTATAACAAAAGCGAAATTTGGAAAAAGATTCGAATGTCCTAAATCATTTACAGAAAAACGTATCGTCCAGTTATATAAATCTATTGGTTCTGAAAAAATGTTGATCAGTGGAGCGAAGTATTCCTTTATTAATCATTTCCGCTTCGAAAAAATTTCACTTTTGCCATAATGATAAAGAGAAAACACATACAAACACTAATTCGTTATCTCACGTATTTGTTTTAAGATCCGAAAATCGAGTTTCCGAAATTCCGATCCAAACATTTGATAGGGAATACAAATATCAAAAAGCTAGTATATTGTAAAAGAAGTTTGTAAGCACCAAATATTTTCATTAAGAAAATATTACATGCGTTAACTTACTTGAACGACGCCGCTGAAACGGTAAGAGCGGCATTTTAAACAACACAGCTTCTTGTGATTTATGTTTAAACATATCTTTCTCGCTAGGCATCATCATCTCAGTGGCAAGCTTGCGATCATTAGCTGATATAGAACGGTTATCACATTTTGGCGTCACCTTTTGTTCACTCGAATCATGACTTGAATCATGACCAAGACTTTTTGAAAATCTACCGATCGAATTCGTACAGTTATCGGAAAACTTGGACGTAGAGAATTTGTCTTTACTTGTTTCTTCATCCTCCTCCACAATTTTATCGTTGCTTGGCAAATATTTCGCTCGTTTTGCATCAGTGTTCGAAGATGATGACACTTCATACTTACCAAAAACTATAATAATTAAAAAAAGAACAAACTTGAATAACCGGATGAAGAAACAATGTACAATGAAAACAAACAAACACAACAAATTTAATCTCAAATTTGATACCTACTCTTTAAAAATTAATTCTGGGGGCTATAAAATGTGCTTGCTTTTTCTTAGCAAAAGCATTTTTCAGTAAGAAAGTGAATAAAAATATTTAACGTTGCTTGCTTCAATTACCATTTCTAAACGTTGGTATGCGATGTCCGTCGATTCTTGAACATTTAGATATATCTACGAATACACCACTGAGAAGCACAGAATGTAATCTTTGAGATACATTAAGTTTATTAGGCCTCACCACATTAATATAATAATCGCACAGGAGTTCTCGCCATTCATATGGAAAACCGTCTTTGAACCTTTCGATTAGTGTCGTTGGATATCCTGAAAGAAAGCACTAATTAAAAACGAAAAAATGATACAAATGCTCAAAATTAAGACCCTAATAAATTAAGACCCTAATGCTCAAGAAACTTTTACAAAATAGAAAATGTTATTTAAAATTGTGGCACTAACAATGAATTCCATAATACAAAAAGGTTTATAAGGAATGATTCGTCTACGCTAAGAAATACATCTTAGAAGGGTTAGAAGAAAGATGTAGTTCCAAAGATCGGAAAATGAGATTCTGAAATTAATCAACTGTCCAGTCCAGACAAGAGATCGTAACAAGTAGCATATTCAAGTGGCACTATATGACACTGATTTATCATCATTACCAATAATTTGAGACTCGGGAGTAGCAGTAATAGATACAAAACTAAGCTCTAATAAATGAGATTTTTTGCTAATTTCTACGTTGAAATATTAAGGTGCAAGTAGACTTCGCAACATTTTAAAACGTTTTCGTTTTCATTTTTGGAATTAAAACAAATTTGAGCAAGATAGAGGTCCTAAACATCAATTTTTGAAAAAATTGACTAAAATATTTTAGAAAGCTTCCGAAAAAATATTTTTAAAACATTCTAAATAATTAATAACAGATCATTACCAAGTCCATATGCTGAATCCTGATCAAGTACTCCATGTAAAACATATTTGGAGCCGCTAACAGTTAATAATGTCAATGAGTTATATCTCTCCTTGATAGCTGTACTGCGCCAATTTTCAAGTTCGCGTTCTCCGACGTCTTTTTTTCGATAACCCTCCACGCATACAGCAAATTCATCCTTTTCATTACGAATAAACTAAAAAGTTTGCTATTTGCTTGTCATAACTTAAATACCGACATTAGCTATTAAATATATTCAATTTAAATTATACCTCAATAATGAATTTCACAGAAACGCAAGTTTTTTAGTTCTTTAGTTTGTGATTATAAAACAGGAAATGCTCCCTTGTTATTCAAAAATTGAAAAAATATTCCAAATGAAATTTTAAATCTTAAAAAGTGATCAAAAAATCTCTTCAAATCCTCATATACACCAAACCTAACGACTACCTTGGAATAAAACTTAACACTGTGTTCTGCAATATATTATTAGTTAAATCATATTAACCGTAATTGAAAAATTTTTTTAATACACTAAATTTTCTAGTTGCCTTGATAATGGACTGGAATAAATCTTTTAGATTTTATCATATTATTAAATGTTCCGAAAATCAATAAAATCAGTTCTGTCACTTATTTGCAAAATACCTGAAACAAAATTTTAACCCTCATGAGTAATCCCAAAAAACTTGAAATTTTAAAAAATTCTACGATCATTAACCTTGAAAATCCATAGTTTAAGATCAATTACTGCCTGGTGGTCTTTTTGTCGTGAGTACATTTCTTTTTTTTTCGCTTTCGTTTTAATTAAGCATCTGTAAAAAAAGAGCCAAAAATGAATGGCGGACAAGCTGAGAAATGATATTAACGATGTGTTTTATCAGCACGCAACAAAATGATACATATTATTCACTTGCATATATCACATAGGTAAAAATGATAGACGATAAAGAATAACCGCTACCACGAAAAACATACATGCGTAATTTGAGAAGCTCGAATGATAACGATAACATGCAAATTACTACACATTCAGTCATTAGATGATTTAGGACAAGAGACTAAAAGTCTACATCATGTATGCTCTTGTACCAGGAACCTTAATCTTTAACTACATCCGCTTACATAGTAGCCTTCTCAGATAAAAATATAATCAAAATGTTGGAATAATAAGGTTTCCGTTGTTTACCGAGAAATGATGGCACATAGCTAAGTATAATGCATCTATGGGTGTATATTGTTTTTGTGCAAAATTTCTACATGCCGTACAAATTTTTCCTGAAATTATTTTCCCCGTAGATTAATTGCCTTTATTTTTTCGTGAAAACCATTTTCTGTTGCAAATGTAGAGGACATAATTAGCATACTTAACATCACGCACTCCCTATACGTTTTAAATGAGACATTCCCCACACGTCACTTAATAAAATGTAAAATTTGGCGCGCAAATAGTCGTTGCATTACATTGACTCACATTGAGCTAGATTATTTAGATGGGTGCGATGCGCAAATTCTTATCCCAAGTATAGTTCGGAGGAACAGGAAAGTAAAAAATATTACATACTCAAAAAGCAAAAACTAAGTAGCATGGAGTAATAAATAGATATTCACTGCTTCTCTTAACGTTTTTCAATCCTTGAACTTTTATTGAAATAGCGTGAACTAATTAAATGAGTAATTATAACATTTTTTTAAATTGTCAACTATTTAACATACACACACATATACATACGTGTCTTAACTATATTGACTGCAGCAGTTAATGTTATATTAGTTCCTATTATAAATGTATTATTTTACTTGGATACCAAAATACATATATATGATTGCTGAAATTTTGCATCTTAAAAAATAAATATCAACTTTTTGAAATACTAAATTATTTTGCTTCTAAAAATATCTCAGCAGTATTATTTGAGTGACAAAATAATACTTAAATTACGTTACCATCATATTATTACAATTCTCTAAAGAAGCTTACATTTTTCTTTTTTCTTGCTTTTTCTTAATTGATATAATTATTTGCAAATTAATTAATTTAAGAAAATAATAATAATTGATAATAATAATAATAACGACAACAATAATAATATTAGCATATGTAATGCTAGCATCATCATTTTTCATTTTACTTTGAATAGCTCAAATTTTTCTAAAATAATTGTAAACTCACTCATCATTATTATTAGTATCATCATCATTATTATTATCATATGTCGTATATTATTATTATTATTTATGATTATGACCATTATCATTTATCATTATCATTTAATACAATCATTCTTGTCATATTTACAGCACTCAGACAATATCACATCATTTCAATGAAGTTCTTTTTCAATATTATTCTAAAACAAAGAATTATTCAAATTTTATTGATTAAACAACGACAACTTCGATATCATTTGAGCATTGCAATTAAATACAAAAATTATAATAACAGAAAAAGAGGAAAAATAATAATTCAAAATTCATTCAATTGAAAATTTGTTTTGTTTACAATATAAACTTTATATTTTTATTTATTCGTTTGAAAATATTTTTAATTAATTGTTAATTATTTTTAAGAAAAAGAAAATGTAAGCAATTAGATTGTTTTATTTTCTTTTGTTTGTTTACATTAAATTGTTTTATTTTCTTTTGTTTGTTTACATTAAATTGTTTTATTTTCTTTTGTTTGTTTACATTAAATTGTTTTGCTTTCTTTTGTTTATTTACATTTGAATTAATAATAATTTTTAAGTGAAACAATTGAATACAAAATAAGTGACAGCTAATTATAATAAAACTGATATTTGGAAGTTTTTCATATTTGGAAGTGAAAAATTAAATGATATAATGCCTGATATGTTTTGTTATCATTTGAAAATATAATTAAAAAATAATTTATTGACAATACCGGCTTATTTAACTTATCACTATTTATTTGAATGATACATAAATATATCAGAAAATTTATCTCAAATAATCTTTAATCATTCTTAAATTATTTCAACTCTGAAAGGAAAAATCAAGATAAAAATTAGACAATATAATTACCTTAATAATTAATTACATCAACAAACTTTTCTTAAATTAATTAATTTACTGCTCCTTTTTTTTCGTTCTTTATTTTAAAACTACATTTTACCGTATTTTTTGCATTTAAAATTTCAAAAATTTTAAAATACAATTTTTGAAAAAAAGAACTGACAATAAAAGGTAGAGGTCAAATTGATGATCCAAATGTTTGTATTGCAGTTATTTTAGTACGAAATAATTGAGAATGTGTGCGCATATGTGTGTGCAGATTTGACGCCCGATTGAATGCTTTCTCGCATATCGAACAAATGTAAGGTTTCACCTAAATTGAATAATTTTTAAACATCTCATATATGAAATGTTTTTCAATAATTAGCATAATTAATTAATACAAAAAATTAATTAGAATGCATAATCTTTATTTGTTACAATAAGAATACATTCAGCATATATTTATTCATATTTATAAAGTTAATCATTTGTATTATATAAATTTTATTTGCTACAAAAATGGATAAACAATAAATAGATAAACAAAATATGACTAATGCAGTTGTCACTAATGCAATTTTATATGTTGTTGTTGTTGTTGTTGTTTTTTCTTTAATTAAATTTAATTCTTTGCCTCTTCAGGTAATTAACACAATGAATGTTTGAAAAGGATTTAACCGTTGTATGAGTAAGACGATGACGAGTTAAATTTCCAGGTTGTCGAAATGCTCGACCACAATGATCACAATGGAATGGTTTTTCACCCGTATGAATTCTCTGTTGAAACAAAAAGATAAACAAGATTTAATTACAGAGAAAAAATAGTTCTCGTAGAATTAGTAATTGAAAAACATTAAAGATTAATTAGAGTATTATAATTAAATATGAATTAATTTCATTAAAAAAGAATATGATTTATTTTAAATAAATGATAAATTATTTGAGAATGAATTTTCAAATTTAAAATAATATGAGTGGAACTATCATTTAAACACTAATATTTTATATTGAAGGGAAAGTAAATTTCAGGGTAATTTAATTTGCATATTTGATAACAGAGAAGAACAATTTAAATGATTATAAGTGATGCTAATTAATAGCAAAAAAAGAACAATTTAAAATATACTTAAGACTTAATCAATTTAAATCAACATTTTCTTTTTTTAAATTCCTTTTAATCTAATCAAAAAATTCTAGCTATCACACAAGAAAATTAGATAAGTTAAAATGAATGAAATCAATCTTTGCTTATCAGTTGTTATCAAAAACTTATCCTTATTGCTTATCACCGTTTCCCTTCTTTCTTCTGAATTCAATTAAATCACTAAATTTTTTTCGTTCGATTCATTTTCTTTTTTTATCATCCTCGTACTTCCTGAATTCTATCGAAGAAAATTTGTGAAAATATTGAAACACTGAAAATGGGAAAAGTGAAGAAAGAAAGAGAGAGAGAGAGAGAGAGAGAGAGAGAGATTGAGAGAGAGAGACTAACTAACTATACAAGATTTAAATTTAAAAATAAAATAGATGAAAGCTTATCGCTTTAGCACAATAAGCTTATTTTTGCATAATTTATAAAATTATCGAACTTCTTGCCAGCTAGCTAAAGTTTTATTGTTCTAATGATGAACAAGAAGAAAAGATTTATTTTCAAAACTTATCCTTATTGTTTGGATTAGTTTATTTGAGAATTTCTTTTAGCATTTCCTATCCTTTCGTTTTTCTTTCTAATTCATTAATTATTTATAAAAGTTAACGAGAAACTTTCAAATCATTCTTCCCCTTCAATATCCTCATATATATATATATATGTATATATATATATATATCTATATCATAGAGATATCGTAGTTTTTCAACTTATCCTTAATTAAATAAAAACAAAAAAAAAAATTATATATCACCTTATGTGTTACCAATGTATTACTTCGGCTAAATGCTTTATCACAAATATCACATCGATATTTTTTAATCATTGATTGATTTTGATTACTCATTACTTGAAAACGATTATGTTGTTGTTGTTGATGTTGATGATGATGTTGATGGTGATGTATTCTTACTAAAATTTTAATCACATTTTTAATCATATGATTATCATCCTTTTTTATCATCGATATTATTATTTGTTTGAAAATTAAAAAGGATAAATTCTTTTTAAAATTCTCCTTAAATATAAATTTGATGCTAACTTATATTTGTTTTAATTTTATAGAATAATGTCAAAAATAATGATCAATTAATCATTAATTATTTTTTTTAACTTTCAATAATTATCTATTATCTCCTATAATTGTTTTATAAAATTTCATAGTTTTTATTTTGTGTTTTTCAAAAAAGTTAAAATCGAAAAAAATGAATAATTTAATTAATAAAACAAAAGTTTAATTTGTTTATCAAATGCAATTTTATTGTCAATTTTTAGCATAAATTTCTAATTAGAAAAAAAAAGAAAGTAAAAATTACTTTGATTGGATGAAATTTGCTGATTGATAGCTGTCATTGATGTAGATGATAATAATGATAATGATGATGATGATGATGTTGATGGTGATGATAATAATTGATGTACCGCAGCAGCTTGTTGCATTTGCATAAGTTGATAGCGAGTAGTCATCAATTGTGATAAAGATGATATACTGTATGGTGATGATAAAGTCTAAAGTTATGGAATTTTTAAATATCATATAATGAACGTACATGACATAATATTATATAATGAATGTTTAATTTGAAATTTCATCTTGCCACGCCAAAACTAAAACAGTTTAAAACATTATCTAATTAATTACAAATACTCCCAATAATCTCTATATTATCTAATTAATTATTCCCAATAGTTAGTCAACTGAAAGCCGAAGGATAATTTAGCCATAGCTAAGAAAACCCTAAAATAAATGACAGTATAAAACTGAATCATTTATCACTGTATCTGTATTATCTAATTAATTACAAATATTCCTCATAAGTTCAATTACAAATTGAATTGTGTTAATTGATTATATATATATATTTCTTTGGTGAGGGGGAGGGGAGGATATTCTTGACAATGTTATAGTTTTGTTAGTTATTGAAGTTTACCTGTAAATGTGTTTGTACTGGCATTCGGTGCAAAAAATACTGCGATGAATCATTTCCCGGAAAATTTTCTATTTGATTTTGAATAATTGGCATCGGTAAAGCTTTTCTCCACGGTACTCCATGAGACCTTAATGCAATACTTTGTTCTCGTTCTTCCTGATATGAGCATTCCTGTTTATCCCGGTTAAATTTCCTGCAATTCATTTTACTTTGTTAAATTAAAATTTTCCTTGCTCTATTAAATTACTATATATTTTGGTATATTAAATTTAGAATTGATAACAATAAATAAAAAAAAGTTAAAGAACCTGATTTGCAAAAATGGATGGATGAAATGGATTTTAGAAATGAAAAATAGGAATTTAGAATTTTGCAATTTAGGTTATAAATAATAGACCGAATAAGAAAATAATTAAATTATGATAGGCATTAGATTATTTTTTCATCAAAAAAGCCTTCAATAAACTATTTTTGATACAATCCTAAAATACTGGTTTTTTTCTACGAATGGTTTAATTTCACAAAATTTTCATTGTTTTTAATTCAAAGTAATAATTTCTTTTATCTCTTATCAATCATTCTTTCATTCATTAAACAAAAATTATCGAAATATTCAAATTATAAAAGCTTTTGATAAAAATGTTAATTTTGATACCATTCAAATTTTAAAAGCCTTTGATAAAAGTGATAATTTTGATATCATTCGAATTGTAAAAGCTTTTGATAAAAACGATAATTTTGATATTATTCAAATTTTAAAAGCTTTTTTAATAAAAATGATAATTTTGATATTATTCACAAAAAGAATTTAACATTGATATTTTTGGAAAAAAATAAAATTTTGAAATGTTTTTAAAGAAATTAATTAAATTAATTAATTAAGCAATTTTGATAATGAAAATAAAAAAATAACCGTAATTTTTCGCATTCTTTGTTGATTATATCAATCGGTTTAACCGTATCACAATGAATTGTTTTCATATCATCCGTACCACATTCATCCAATAATGATGCAATCAAATATGTTTTCCTTTTTGGCATTATTCCTTTTTTATTTAAGCTAAAAAATTTTTCCGGATTGACTATTCATTAACAAAAAAATTTTTCCGAAACTATTCAGTAGCAAAATTAACCGATTTTTCCATCTTTTTTTGTAATTTTCCAAATTCTCTTAATTAATCTTAATTTTCTTAATTTTAAATTTTCTTAATCTTAATTCATAAATTTTCTTAATTTTCCAAATTTTATTAATTATGGTATCAATAATTTTCTTTCTTCATCGTTTGTTAATTGTAAAATTAATAAGTTAAGTAACTAACTATTCATGAACATATCAAAAACAAAAGAATGTTATTTTACTAATTACGGTAATGAATTACGGTATGGAATTCGTTTCCTTGAAGATTGTATGAATAAAAATGTTTTTAATGCATTTTCAACAAATAGCCTTCAAGAAGGTTAATTATTAAAAATAAGAATAAATAACTATTTTTAAGTATAACTTTTCTTTTTCGCAAAAAATTAATCATATTAGTATAATCCTTTATTTGTACCAGTAATAGTAAACGGTTGAAATACAGATCAGGCAAATATTATCCGGAAAAGATGATATTAGAATTTAAGAAAGCCATACTGTTCAAATATTATCCAGAAATGATAGCATAAGGGTTGAAGGTCAAAGTATTTTAAACAATAATTGAAATGTTGTACGGTAAAAGATAGCATTGAAGTTAAAAGCTAAATTATTTGTTAAACAAAGAGATGGATAAATGGCTTAGAATGAATTATACCACTATAAAGCTCATATAATGGTTGATTCTAAAATCGTCTTACTAATACAACTAATATTATCTGAAATGATTTCAAAATTACGGTAAAAATATGGAAGTGAAGGCGGGGAAAAATGATAGGATGAGAGAAGAGAAGGCAGGATGTAAAATAAAGGTGGAGAATTAGAAGGAAGAATGTTAAAGGTAAAACAAATTATCATTATTATTATTAGTAGTAGAAGAAGTAATAAGGGAAGCGCAATATTCTGAAGAGAGGTTTTTAGTATGGAGAAATGGGAGAGGCTTATTTAAACATCATCCTCTTTATAACTAACTCTTCCTATTAATCATTTACCAAATATCTACCGTAATCTTCTCACTCATCTTTTCCACTTTTATATTATATAATATAATCAACCATATATACAATATATCAATGTTATTCAGTAATTTATACAATTCCCAGAAATCAGATATTATTGGAATTTGATAAATCATATTATTTATTGACTTATTGATAAAATAATACACAATATAATTCTCTTTTATTTTAAATAATTAAATTAAAAAAATAAACAATTAACAAAATAAAAGCATAATTTTGAATTGATTATAAAATAATATTTTATATAACAATTTTTATTTGGTTAATTTATTATCAAATTTATTTATTCCAAATGATAATTCAATGATAATGCATGCTATCGTTTCATTATCCATGATATCACTGTTATCAGGAAAATTACTTTGAAATGATAAAACAATGCTATCTACTGATAAATTCAGATATATAAAGTAAGTTTGTTTATTGTTTTAGAAAAAGAAACTTATTTGAAACTTTTCTGAAAACGCTTAACAAAGATTTCAATTTATCTTAAAGTTCAATTAATGCTTCTGAGTATTTGCTTTTCTTTAATTATAAAATTAAGCATCAAATATAAGACTATTTATAAATTGCAACAGAGAAATTTTCTATTTTTTAATTTCAATATTTATATTTGCTGTTTGTTTTAATTAAATAATTAGCTCATCTAATAGTTTTAATTTTATGAATAACTTTTTATCGTATAGTACTTGAAGTTGAATGGAATTTGTTAACAATTTCTGCTGATTTTAATACAGTTCTTCATTTCTATTCAATATATGAAATGATAATTAATTTCGAAGATTTTAATTTATCAAATTAACTTTTTTGTTTGTAATATCATCACTACATTTTGGATGGAATTTACATCTGTATAAATTGCCGTTTAAATTTTTCATACTTCGTTGAAATTTTCATGGAAAATATTTTATCAATTTATTATGCGAAGATTATCATTTAAATTATCATTTAAAATTATCATTTAAATCGATATTTAAATTAAATAATTATTATCAATAAATTTTAGTGAAAAATAATAAATTAAACAGATTTAAATAAGATGCGAAATATTATATTAACTATCAGCTCAATTACACCAAACATATCATCACCTAAAAATGAGTTGGGCTGTCGAACAACTTGACAGGTTGTCCGATAAACTAATCCGGTTTTCAGTGTTATGTAAACAAATCTATCGCGCGATGATGCAATATATATCATCATTATACCATCTTACATATACCAATCAAAAATTTGAATTCATTCTATCAGCTGACAGATTATCAAACAAATAACATCAATATGCTTAAAATATTCATCATTAAATTTGCTTCCTTTATTATCTTTCTATTGTTGTTAATTTCGTAAATAAAAAATGCAAAATGGATAGTGACAGCTTATTTTTCGATTAACTTTTAATTAATATTAAAATTAATTAAATTAGTTAATTAAAATTAATTAACAATAAAAGGGAAATTGCAAAATATTTTTAATTCTTTTTTTGAAATTTCATTAATTCTGACAGTAAAAAAGACTGTGTGAGAGATAATTTAGAAGTTATTTTTAAAAATATTTTACAATTTTAAAATTTTAATTGTTTAAAAATAGAATTTAACTTTTATTCAAATTTTACATAATAAATGAACGATTAAATTTCATCGAAGTAATGTATTATTTAGAATAAAACAAAAGGAATGAAAATAAAAAGAGCAAATATGAAGAAATAAATGAAGAGAGACTAAAACATGAATTTAAATTCCAATTTTAGTAATATATTAAGTTCCTTTAATTTCCAATTTTATTACACTTTTTTCCGGCAATATTTAAATTTTCAATACTACTAAAAATTTTAATATTATCATTTGAAATTTTAATACTATCAAAAATTTTAATACTATCATTTGAAATTTTAATACTATCAAAATACAATCGAAAGATATTAACAACTCTTTCTTTCTTATAATCAAATCAATTATCTTTCTAAAAATTAATAAAATAAAATAAATGAAAATGTCGAAGTAAAAAAATTGAACTTATTTCTTTGGATGATAATTTATCTGATATTATTCTATTAAATGATAATCATATTTGATAATATTATCATTTTACTATCATAAAACTTTTTGGATTATCATTTTACTTTGCAAAACATCAATGAATTATAAAGAATTTATAAGGATAAATCATTAGTAATATAAAAATCGTTTTGTTGCAAGAATGTTTGGATCATATTGCCTGAAGCGCGTAGTTAGTAAGTAAAAGGATTAAATGAAAAATGATCAATAATGGTACCTTTTGAAGGGTTTTTGCAGATCGATGTTTTATGGCCAAGTGAAATGAACCCTTGAGAATGCGCAATTAGCTTTTAGCACATTTAGATGCTATTGCTATACTTCCCAAATTATTGTTACTGTTAAGGATGAATTTGAAGGACACTTAGGGGACAATCAGTTATTCTCACATACATATGCTTAATTTTTCTCTCTTTCACCCCTTTCTTCTTTTTTTGTGGTAACTAAACCTTCTCATTAAGTTAATTATTCATTCATTCATTAAATGATCTCTTGAAATGATAATATATTTGTTGAAAAGTCAGAGGAAAATTTTTTAAACTATTACAATATCATTTACTATTTGTAAATAATATTATAATATATTAAATGAGATTTATATCTTAGATTTGTTTACCTGAGAAATTTAACTTTTTGTAAACAATTTGAATTTTGTTTCTCAAAATTTTCATATCAAATTTTTTCCTATTCAAATTCTCAAAGATAAAAGTTAAAAATGAATAATAAACGATTAGGATGGAAAAAATTGTTAAATTGTTATCGTATCGATTATAGTTATCACAATCAGTTGATTTATGATATTATAATGATAATTGTTATTATTGTGACAAATGCTCTATTTTCACATTATTATCACTATAATAATTATTGGCATACACTTGCATCATTCGTCACAATCATTAAATTAATTAACATTTGACCCGACATTTCAGCTCATTCGGTTTGCTGACGATGATCATTATCCGAATTGCATCACTTCATAAGTACCTTTAAACCGGAATAAGCATCCCACATTTGTATATCGGTTACTATAATCCGGTTAATGTTAACATATCATTATACTAATGCTTTTTAAAAATATCTAATTGTAAAAAATTTTTAAGATGTTAATTTAATTAAAAATTTTTATTCACTTTTCGAAAAAAATGTAAATTGCGATCGAAAATTATTAGAATAAAATATGGCAGATGTAAAATGGTACACAAACCAAATCAGTGAATTATTTGATAAAGCTTAATCAATAAGGTTAACCTATTTCAGTAATATCTAATGAAGAAAATCATTATTAGTTCTTCCAGGTAATTATATATAATCATATGTTTCTATACTTATTTTGGCTAAATTTTCTTTTTGTAAATTATATCTAATTAATTATTATTGTCATTATTATTATTATTATTATTATTGTTATTATTATTATGAAAGTGAGGAAGAAAAAGATAAAAATTGATTGAAAACTATTCTCTCCTAATAATCAATAAGTTCTCTTTTGATTAGCTTTTATGAAGGTAAATTATCTAAATTATACTACATCACAAAAATTTCTTACAGGTTATATCGATAAATCCAATTTTAAATTATTCAATATTTTTAATATTTATTAAAGATGATAATCACTGTTACATATCAATGTGTGATATTATTAAACAATTTGACACGAAAATATTCAATTAATATTATTAATATAGAAGAGTATACTTCACAGAAACATTTAAATACTTGGAGTAATTTTAATTGACGAAATGAAAATTATTGAAATACTTGATAAAATCTAAAAACTTCATTATCTAAATAATTGAATGAAGAAAATAAGACATTGTGGGAATTATTGATGCGGAAATTGAATATAGACAATAACTTGGATGAGGAAAGAAGTATCAAGTATAAACTAATACACCACCTGCTGTTAAATTTGCCACATCAGTGAATTCATCATCAAAATCATCAATTCACAATTGACAGTTTACATGACATTCTTCATTCCGTTCCTCTCTATATCTTCTTATCTGATACTTGTTGTGATACGTTATGTTACGCAACTATCGTTAATCTATGATAATACCAGAAAATGTTCAAAAAACGAATAAGTTATTTAATACGTATTTGTATTCAATAAAACAACAATCCAATAAAATAATGTGACATTTCTCTAATAAGCAAATAATTTTTACTTTTTACAAACTTATGAAATTTTTTTTTGCTTTTTTGCATAACAAATTTTTGGATGTGTTTCTTAGATAAGTTAATTTCGCATCTTATTATAATTTAAAGGTGTTAATTTAGTAAATTGGCTTGTAATACTATGAAGTGTAACAATTTATACAAATCATGATGTAGATTTTTTAAAACTTTTTCCAAATAAAAATACAACACGTTTAACTTTATATGTAAATGAAAATCTGTTATGTCAAGCATAACAACTATAATATTTTCTACGAATAAAAATGAAAATACATCACCTTAAACTTTCTAATAAAAATATGATAGATATAAATAAAAACTTGAGCATACATCATAAGCAAATGAAAATATGATACATTAAGGCTTAACATCTTATGTGATGAAAATAAATCTAAATTTAAAATTTCATTAAAAAACTATCAAAATTTGTTGCCCTGAGACAAAACAAGAGAAAAAACATTATTTCAACTTTTTTTTTTGAAAAGCTAAGCATATCTTGACATTGTGATATTCAGTATCCTTGCAAATATTTGAAATAGGAAATTAATCGTGCTACAAGAATATAATTCCTTATAATATGTTATATGTAAGCGCTAACAAGAATTTTTTTTTTGTTTTTGATAATAAAGTTTAATAACAGGGGCTCAGTATGAAGATGTCGAAAAAGTACCTCTAATATGCAGTCATCTTTCATTGGCTTAATAAATAATTAATCATTCAATCATCTGCAGACATTATCTGCTGATCAAAGATACGAAATTTTGAAAAAGTTTTGACACGCATATCTCCACTTTTTGTTTTCTCGAAGAGACGATGATAAGCCAATGTAGATAATCTAGCAATATATGGCTAGATTTTCATTACCTTCACCAATCCATTTGCCTGTTAAACGAAAATATATCACTCATTACATTGGAAGAAATTAATTTTAAAGATATATATATATAATAAGCGATATTTCTCAGTGGATGCAATATTAGAATTACAAAAAACAAAATAATAACGCATTATTTTTCATAAATTATAAATTGCTATAAAAAAGCAATTGTAAAAGTTTAACATAAGGCATTACTTTGGTGTTATTAATACTAACTCTAAAACTTTATTGCTTGAATATGTGAATCAGAAGTTTGTTAAAATTGATGAAGTTTAATTGCTAAAATTGATGAAAAATTTGAATTTGATTGATAAAAAGCAAAGTTCTTTATCTTTGTTTTTTCCTTCTCTTCTTTTATTCATTACAATAAAACTAACCTTAGCCATTTCATATAGCGCTAAACTAACAACATTTTTCCATACAATTCAAAAAGCAAACAACGCGTTTTTTATCTGAAGGAATTATCTGACACCTCTCCCAGATGTATCACTCGGCATATTCCTGTGTTTAGCCTTACATCACCATGAAATGACTACCTGGAATAAAGAAAAAAATTCCTGCTTAGAATAAAGTAAACATTTGTTGTTTAAATTGGTTAGATTATACGGTGTGTTTTTATACAATTTGATTCAACAAAAAATATTTTAAAATTTTAAGAATTACTTGAAATTTATAAAATTTAGACTTTCATAGCAATAACTGTTGTTAGTAAGGCTTTATGATTGTAAATATACCATCGATTAATAATTTTTTCCAGAAAATTAAGGAAAAAAATATTTATTCTACGTTGAAAACTATTTTTAAAAAAATGCAAGTTTGAAGAAAAAATGAAAAATCTTTGAAGAAAAGCTTTTATGGATGGGCAACAAAACAAAATCTACATCAATTTGAATATAATTTATCTAAAATCTTAAAGAAAGAAAGAGAAATTTGATTTTAAATTTAAAACTTAAATCGTAAACTAAAAAATTCGGAGAAACTACGAAATATGAGAAATGCAAATACTGGGACAGAATTTATCGGGAAGATTTAACTTTCATACTTGTAAAATGTACAACATTCCAATATATTTTAACATTATTATTAAGTTACGTCAAATTATCCTTTAAAATGTTTTCCAAAGAAATACCTTTCTGGAACGATTTAGATTGTTTCAGGTATGAAATTAATGTTTCTCCGCTTTTTGTGAAAAATGTATTGTAGAGAATAGTTTTGAGGGATATCTTTATGTTCGAAGGCTTTTCTGGATGATATAACCCCCCACTACAATGAAAACGACTTCTCGGACCAAATCTGCACACCTCTTCCATATTTCGTAGCATTTAGCGCGTGTGCAACTCTCGATTCTTCAAATCATTTTTTTTGATACTGGAATGGGAAGATAATAGTGTTTTTTGTAGGGATACAGTAATTGAAAGTAATAGAAATAGCACAGTATTTCGGAGAATTAAGCAGAAATGTCGGAGCTAAATAGCGTAGAAAGATAGATTAAAAAAATGCTCGAAATACTGTGCAATTTAGTTATCGCTATGATTAAAAGTAGAAAGGAATATTGTAATGTATAAAGTTCCGCAGACATTGATACGAATTAAAGCGAACTGTGAGTTAAAGCGAGAAAATTACTGAATGGCTAACGGTGGTGATAGGAATAATGGCAAAAAGTTATCAGTTATATTGAGAGGAACGGATAATGAACGATATCAATGATAATAACAGTGGTAGTGATAAATAATTAAATTGACTGCGAAGTATTATTATACTAATTTCTGCGAAGTATTATTATACTCATTTTCGACTCCTCAGTTATGTTCCGGTTATACCGGTTACGTTCCGGTTATTCTGGAATAGTTGCATGCATATATTCACTCCTTGAAGGACTCCAATAATGCTGTATTATGATAGATTTGTTTAAGTTTTCATCCATTTGAAAAAATGATTATAAAATAATCGAAGTAAAACATAGTAATGAATTATTCAGTGGATTGCAATAGTATGCTATCTAATTCGAAGGGAAGTGAAGAATCAGTGGAGGAATTAATGAATCCGAAAAGATCAGATAGTGTTAGCGGTCTTTCATCCCCAAATTTGGATCAGGTATGGTTACGAAATGCTTAAGATATTTTATCAAGTAGTTTGAGTTTTCCTTTCCTGTTTGAAAGTAAAAACTATGCATGTCTCATTGATGCAAATAAAATCCCGCTACAATAATTCTGGAAAAAATTATTTTCATTTTGGCATTATTCCAAGTTGGTATTGATGAGACGTAATTTGTCGAGCAGTTTGTTGAGCGGAAGTATAAATTTTAATCAAATTTGAATTGACTAATTAAATGTTGATGATGTTGATGATTCTAGCTTCCATTGGAATTTTGCTTTTTCATTAGAAAGTTTGGGTGTGTTACTTATTTTATGTAATTATCATTTAATACTTATTTACACACTTTCTAATAATGATAACTTGGGGAAAGCATTGCTATTTGGAAAATTATGCAATAGGTTAATGTAGATAAAAATTACTTTTTCAAGAAATCAGGAAGTATGGTTCTTCGTTTCATTTCAGATAGAACCAGAAACAACTAAACGAAGCCGTTTCGATTTTAGTCACGATCCAAAAATTCTGAAATTGCAGAAGAGGATTTTGAGTAGAATGGTAAGTAATTAATTCAAACTACTATTTAATAGTTATTTTTGTCTGCTGTGCAGTCTATTTACCAACGCGTATATTAAGGAAACAGATTATTTTGGACAATTAAGCTAAATGGAAAGACGTCATTTCCTAATTCTTCCTTACTTCTAAAGCATATCCTTACTCATAACGAACCAGCATTGTGTTTTAAGTTCAAACTAGTCTTTCAGATTCAAACTACCCTTTCAGGCGTATTGTAGCGAAAATAGTATTGTTTTTCCTTTATTTCCTAGTTAAATTCCAGATTATTGCACGTTCTTATTTTTTCATTCCTGAACATAGCAGATTGGGAATCAACCAATTTTTATCATACTTTCAGAATAATTCACTGTCAGTAAATCAACCTAACGTGAAATATCCATACGGCATCAATTCGGGTAGATATGTTGGACCTGGAAAGTGTTATCGAATCGTTAGAAAGAATGCTGTATATCCAAGATTAGGATTTGATACAGATTTCAAGTATAGTTTTACTTCATTTTGCAACTTTTTGGAATTGTCGGGAGACATGCAATTTCTTATGATTTATGACATATACAGTGTCTATTTGTTACGTTTTCAGCGGTTGCACTGATTTTAAATATAAATTTCCAACAAAACAGCTTAGAACAGCTTAAATAGCTTAAATAAGCTCCAAAATATAATTCTGGGAAACTTAATGATCAACTTATCTTGAAAGTTTAGCCGTAAGCAGTCTGCATACCTTTTGAAACCATTATTTTTATAGTGGTGGTTACTCTGTTATTTTGCAATAAAGCTTTGTTTTTAGAAGTGCCAGTGGACGACCACCCTTTAGAAAAGTAATGCCTGTACTTACCGATAACGTATGTTTAACAATGAGCTTTTTATATATCTTCTGCAGTTTATATTTCAACATTCCAAGAAGAAATGATTTACAGAAAATTTACTTTAATGGACGAAAGAATAATGTCCCTTTAAAAACCTAATAAATTTAACTAAGCATTTCTTTATACTGTTATCAATGAAATAAGTGCAATATTTGAGCTTTGTTAACTTCGATAGGTCTTTTTAGATAATTAGTCATTAGCTTAATGCTTCATTCTTGGCGATAAATTTTAAAGAACCTACAAAATAAATTGCTTTCCATTCTTTTTTTTTTCAGTTAAATGCCAATAGAGAAATGGCACAACGATATTTGGGAGGAAGGTAAACCCCATCTCATCTTTTTCTACTACCCCTTTTTACAAATTTTTGCATTCATATCCGAAATTGATAATATTATTTTTCTACTGTTCACTTTGTTTGGATGGTGTCATAGTAGTTCAGGTTTCTGAGCCATGTTTCTCTCTGTACGCTTTCAGTCTTATTAGATGTTGGTTAGGAAATCGCTTTTTCCATTTACTGCCGACCATTTATGTATTGTGCTGTTGCTTTTCCATAACAGATGGTTTTTCTTGTGCTTCGTTCTGGTATGTTTGAAATTTTAAAATTATACATTTTCAGACGAATTATTCTGACAAATCAGGAATTAATAAATAAAATACATGCCAAAGGAAATAGCAATGAATCACTGCAAAACAGACAAACTACGGTGAATGGCGGGTGTGGAGTTACTAGTAAAAGAGAAGGATGGAAAGCGGATGAATCACTGAAAAATTTGGATGACAATATAATTAATATAATTGAAGCTGAGGTTTATAGCTGTAATCTATTTTTAATAGACTAGAATTTGAATTTTAAACAGCTTATTCTTATTTAGCTTATTCTTATTCTTATTTATTTTATTGCGCCATTTTCACTATATCAGGGCATATGGTAACAGTACATTATTTATAAGTCTTGAACTCACTTATCTAAGCATAATAGTAGCTTTGAACCATAAAATCATGTTTAACAACATGAAATATGGCTACATAACTTAATCCTAATATGTGCTTATTGTAAAGCAGTCATGTAAAAAAGCAAAAGTATTTCACGCATAACAATGTTCAAATTCTTAGATTTTGATATTTTTTGAAAAGATTATGAGTCTTTTTGAAATTGATTGAGAACTTTTTAAAGTTTTTTAAATTTTCATATTATGTCAACACGAAAGGACATTCAGTGGACCGACGTATCTGGTTTGGAACCGGCGAAAAAGGCGCTCAAAGAAATTATCGTTCTTCCATTTCTCAGACCGTATGTATTTAGCATTGCCTTTGCAGTTGATATTAACGCATAGAAATATCTATATCACTGAGTTACTTTACTCTTAGCTGTGCATTCATTATGTATTCCTTTCGGTAATTGGAATGCTTGCATCAGATTATGTCGAATAAAATACGCTATTTCTGTAATTCTTATTACCTAATTTTTTGACATTTATTTGGATTCAGTTGGTAATATTTTGTAAAAATTGCTAGGAAATTTTTACATATCGAAATTGATTTTACGAGAAACTACAATTTTATACATTAAAGGGCATAAGGTAGAACCTATTTGTTCACTTTACTGTTCAAAATGGCAGAAATTGCAGTTTATTGTCACCAATATTTCTGTTTTTTATCGATTTTTTAGTCCATTTTGTTTATGTTCCTACTCTCATGGAATATTGTTTCAGTGACATTTTCAAGGGCATACGTGCACCACCCAAAGGTGTATTACTTTTCGGACCACCTGGCACTGGCAAAACCATGATTGGTAAGTATACATTCTCGATTATTAAGAAGTAGTGTTAAATATTTTCTGTAGATTCATATAAATAAATTAGTTTAATGAAATTATTATTGCAGGACGATGTGTTGCATCACAATGTAAAGCAACTTTTTTCAACATAGCTGCGTCTTCCATTACGTCAAAATGGGTTGGTGAAGGTGAAAAACTTGTCCGGGCCCTTTTTGCAATAGCACGGGTTTTGCAACCTTCCGTGGTTTTCATCGACGAGGTGAACTGAATTTAATTTCACTTTATGGAATTTTCAAATTTTTTATCCTAATTTTTTCTTATATCTACCATTTACCTTGTTCCAACGAAGCTAATTTTTTAAGTTAAGTGCATTCGTCTCCTTTGCTTTCTAACACTATTCATCCAGAACTGCTGAAGCTTTCGGCCTAGCCGGATTGATAAGACATCGAAGAGTTTAAGAGTATGAAGTTATTGATCAAATCCGTTACTACTTTCATAATGTTTAAGTTTATCCAGCTATATTATCAGATTGATTCTTTACTTACAAGTCGGAATGAGAGTGAGCACGAGTCATCAAGACGAATAAAAACTGAATTTCTTATTCACTTGGATGGTGTTGCAACCGTCTCCGATGAAAGAATTCTTATTTTAGGAGCTACAAACAGGTGTGATCTTTTTCATATTTTTATTGTTCGCCGTTGCGGAAGTACTTTAACTAAGTAAAGAATATAAAACTGCACCATTGCGAATTGTTTTTCTTTTTAAGACCCCAGGAATTGGATTCGGCTGTTAAACGACGTTTTGCGAAACGACTGTATATTGGCTTACCATGTGAATCTGCAAGAATACAAATGATTCAATCACTTCTCAGTGACCAGAAACACGATCTTTCCGATGACGATGTACAATGCATAGCGAAATTAACGAATGGTGAGTTCGGATAGAATTTATCATTAATATCTAATACGTTCATTGAATACTGTTCATCACCCTCTTGAACGAGTTCTTTCCATAAAAACTAAGATACCATTCTTTTTTCTATTCCTTTTTTAAAATTAACCTGAGAGGTTACTGTGGTTGTTATTTCAGCACGAAGAGGATTTTATTATTTCGCTACTGCAAATGGAATAAATTTTATTGTCAGAATATTATAGGCTATTCTGGTGCGGATATGAAGCAACTGTGTTCCGAGGCAGCGATGGTTCCAGTTCGTAATATTGTAGATTCATCATCACTCGATATTGCTTCAATAAACGCTGACGATGTTAGTTTTCAGAAATTTTCTCCATAACGTCAAATCTGAAAGTCATTGAGATCTGTACGGCATTCCATTTCAGAAAGCAATTATTGATCCCTCCGAACGGTTCTTACCGTTTGTATTCTCATTTCCTAGTCATCCTTTCCATTCCTATTGTTAAGCATTCATAATATTGTCAAGTAAAAAAAATATTTATTCAGATTCGACCAATATCTTTTTCCGATTTCGAAACAGCAATGCGTTTCGTTCGTCCAACAGTTGTTGAAAAGGATCTCGAAGGGTACCGAGCATGGAACAAGCAGTATGGGTCTTTTGTTCTGGAATAAATCGATAATGGTTTTGAAGAACAACTTAGGAACAGTTATAGTTCCATCATTTCGAGTTATATTTTTTTGGAGAAAATTTTTTCCTATAAACAATATAGTACTAATTCCTTGTTCGTTGTTATATTGTTGAAAAAATGTATGATTATTTTATTATCTCCTTCGGCTGTCATATATACATAATGCTGAACTTTGTGTTTATATTGAACAGTCTCAAAAGTTTTTTGCGTTCGATAAATTTCTTATTTTTTGAGTTTGATTTTGAACAGGAAGTTCTGGTTTGCTACACAGCCAGCTTAAACAGTTAATTATCTTTTCAATTTCATATTTCCATTATGTTGAACTTTATAGTCCAAGTATGTATTTTTTGCCACTTCATTGTCATCAATTGCACATGAAGTTGCAGAATTGTTTGGAGAAAGCGCTGTTGAACTGTTGAAAATTGAACAGGTTCATTTCATTACATAATTTCATGTCGAAAATTAAATGTATTTAGCTTGAATATTTCAAATAATGGTTACAACAGATTGGTTTTTAATATGATTACGTTGTGTCTTTGGGATTTGAATTGACATTATCGTCAGAATTAAATTATGGAACGGAATGAATTGGAAAGCTATCGGTTGCAGGTTTGTTAAGATTATTTTAAAGTGATTTTTTTTGTCGAACAATAAGATTTTCGTCAGCTATGATGCTTGTCTTATTTCATCATTTTAATACAGAGGTAAAAATGGATTAGTAAGTACCTATTCAAGTGACTGCAAATAAATCTCGTTGTTATGCAGTTAGCATTCGTTGTGAAAATTTTTGTGCATGGAGAAGTGCAAAGGGCAATCATACTGAGGTCACAGATATGCTGAATACTCTAAGGGCAAAGTTACGTGAAATCTTGAGAAGCAAATTCGTGCAAAATTCTGTCCTTTTCAGCTGAAAGAAATTGACGCGGAGCTTGAAACATGTACAGATCTTGAAAAGAGAAATACTTTGATGGATTCACATGCTGACTTAGTGGAGCTTATTGAGCTTTTGACTGGTAAAGAGATTTCAGTTTTGATATGTATATATAAAAGAATTTTCTACTTTTTATGTGCAAAAAGTTTCGAATTTAAACTAAATAATGATCACTCCAGTAAATTTTTTCCACTTAGTGCATAATTGATCTTGAGAAAATTCTAGATACTGCTAAGCAAAGCGTACCATTTATTCCCCCATCTGAACTGATGATTTCAGCTAATAAAGAAACCGTTGGCTTAAGTTTGGATTACTTAGTATTGTTCATTGGTTTTCAAAACCTGGAATGATTTTATAAGTTTATTCAACTTTAAGTATTTTATGCAGTCCTTTGAGACTTTGAAAATCTATTCATTTCTATGTCGTTGTTGATTTTATTGAAGAAAATGAAACAAGCTCAGTGACTGAACAAGATTTCAATGAAGCTTGCGTTGACGCTGACGTACAAGATTCCAATCAATTAATTGGAATGCACTGCCTTGCACCATACAATCGAACCGTTGATCGAGCAGTGCATTTCCACGATGCTGTCATTTTAGATTTTGTTGAAAATTCAAACGAGAAAGAGGATAGCCTCAAGGTTTATTTGCTAAATAATTTTTGTGAGTTTAAAGTCAGCTGTTTTGATCTTCTTAATGTTTCCTTACAGCAGGATTGATTTGTAACGTTGAAAAATAGCTGAATCAGTGAACTTTGTATTTAATAAAATGGAATGTCAGATTTTTTAGACAGCATTTCATGTGCTTGAGTTTGTTACTTTTCATGATTATAGGTTAAAGTATTATATGGTCATCCTCTCGAAGCAGCAATGAAACCTTGTGAATATTTTCTTAATGATCGCTGCAATTATGGGAATGAATGTCGTTTTTCGCATGGTGAAGAAGTTCTGTTTTCAGCCCTTCAAGAATATCAACAACCTGATATTTCGTATGTTTATAAATATGCCTTTCATGCGCTGTGTTATTATCTATCACAAACAGATAACTATAATAAATTGAAAATTGAATAAGGATTCAATTTTTGCATTTCTCTTACAATCTCTTTCGATAAAAAAGGTGCGTGGTTTTATCTAGGATGGTGAGAGAAAACTCTATTATACTCGTGTTGGGTGAAAATAAGTTATGGAGCAGTGCTCGGGTTACTGCTATGGATGGTGAGAAATTAGCCGTTCGGCTATTGCTTACCGGAAAAGAAATTGCTGTGGATCGAAATAAAATTTATCCAATCGCACAACTAGCTAATGACGCTGAAGGTTTCTTTTAAGCTCAAATTTTTATTTAAATATGAGTGTTTCTTAAATTTTTACTTAAAACACTCAAAATGTATTTCTGTCTGGAACTGGAACAAAACAGCAATTTAATGGGATGTGTCTATCTATAGCTGGTCAGTAAGTACATTGAACTCAATTAAGCAACCATTTTGCGAAATAGGTCGTAATCTTTCAGTCGTTTATTTTAATGTTCTAGCTGAGCTCTCAGTAGAATGGTGTTATGTGTTCCCTTGTTTAGTTCAATTATTCTCTGCTAAAATTCATATTTGTAACCAAATTCTTGTAGCAAGCAAGAAAATAATTGGACTGTAATAGATCTCGTTGTTTGATTTAAGCTTTTTCTGATAAACCTAGTTTAAATTAGAACTAGAACTATATATTGTTCTAGATGTTCGAGATGAAGTTGCTACCGAAGATTTAGCAGCGACTTCATGGAAAGACTATAAACAAGAAAGACGCGGAAATGTTACCGTTGGCGATATCGGTGATTGGGAAAAGCACACACGTGGTATCGGAATGAAGTTGTTACTGAAAATGGGTTATCGAGCTGGTGAGGGGCTTGGTAGAAGATCTGATGGCATTGTACATGCCATACAACCAGTAATTTTCCCAAAAAGTATATAAATTTTTCATTTTTTGTTCTTGGCAAAGTTCAAATACTATTGCGAGGATCATTAATGTTGTCTGGTCGTTCACAGTGAGGTTCTAACTTCATGCTATACACTAGCAATGTGAAAAAAAAAACTCGCTGTATGATGTAAGCTAACAGGTATTCTGCGAATTTTACTTCCAGATAATAAATTATGTCGCCATTTTTTTAAATTATATTGCAGTTCAAAATCTATTATTTGTTTCAAATCTATTATTCTACTCTAATTAATCTTTTCTATCGTTTTTATTTCATTTAAAAAAGAGATTTGTTTCTTTTTTTAAGATAAATCATTGGATATGTGTATGGAAGCGAAGAACAGAAGAGTGGTAGATGGAATGAAATCTCGCCAGCGACAGACGAAGCAAATAATCTCGAAGCAGTTGAAAGCTGCTAATCATCCAGTTGATGTTTTCGAATTACTGAATAGTGAATTAAACAAAGCTTCAGATGTGGAAAGGCAAAGAAATGAAGTGAAGGAAATAGAAAAATTACAGGTGAGCAGATTCTTTACCAATTGATCATAAATTCAGTTTGTGGGTGATTTTCAAGGCTGATTTCTTATAGTTGATTTTTTCAAAAATTTTTAACTGGAATTGTTTTTACTTAGAACTGAAAACAGTTGCTTATTACTGGCAAATACATTATCTGTTTGACGGCTAAATCATGTTTGTGTTGGCAGTGCTTGCTGGCATAGTTATAAGAAAATCAAATTAGTATGAAATTCGAAGTTGATTTGTATGCTTAAGGCAATTTTCTGTTGTGTTTCTAAACCTGCATTTTTTTCCCACTTCATCTTTCTTGGCACACTAACTGGAGTGAAAAAAATAGTACAGTGGGAAGTTGCCTATCCATATTGCTTTGAAAAACTATTTTTCAGAATTTTTCCTCGACAACTCTCGGTATTCAAGCATTAGATTTGGACAAGAAGTTGAAGGAGCTGAAAGGAAGGGAACGTAATCTACGTGAAGGTATTACACGGAATCAGCGTGATGCTGCTACAGTTAATAAGTTGAAGAAAAATTTATTAAAGTGTCGCGACGAAATACAACAGCTATTGAGTCAGCAACAGCGACTCAACGGCTTGATGGATACTCGAAGAAAGAAGAAAGATGTCTTTTGAGAATAATTAAAAATCCGTTTGTGACTAGTCTTATAGAGATATAATAAATAAAATATGATAACATTTGTCTCTTTTATAACTTCTTAAAGTTTAATTAAATGATCTTTTAAATGATCTTTTTAAATGATCTTTAAATGATCTAATGATCATTAAATGAAAAAGTTTAATTAAATGATAAAAGATCATTAAATGATCTTTTATCAAAATCAAGTTATGATCAAGTAATTATCCGTAATTAGTCAATAATTTCAAAGGGAGCACTACTAATTGCAGCTATTTATACTAAAGGATACAAATGCTTACTATCACATCAACTAATACGTAATATCCTGTCCTACTCTACATTTGCACAATTTTTCATCTTTTAAAATATTCCAAATAACATTAATGGTTTAGAACGGAGCGTTGCTTTTTTGAATTGATTCGTTCGAAAGCAATGCCTGGCTATGCATTACTGATTAAGGAATAATGCGACAATGAAAGTAAACATCAATTTTTTCCATACGATATTAATTAGGTATATAAAATCAACGCAACGAGTAATGGTAGTTTTTCATCATCTCAAGATTTTAATAGCAAGAAGTGTCGTGAAGAGATTTCAATTTGAATAAAGTTTTATTATTAATTGACAGCGGATTTGATGTTAATAGGCATCAGAAGAAAAAATGTTATTGGATGAAAGGGAAGATATGTGAATGTGAATAGAGGTATGTAAAAGAAGAGCCCATTATAGCATAATCATTAAATATAAAGTCATCAAGATGGGGCACATTTGCATCTGAATTATTTCCGGTAATTTAAACAATTATTGATAAGCATGATAATCGGAAAGAAGAATGAGAATAAGCTAAATAATTGCTTACATTTGACATTTATTAAATTGCAATTTATAAACCATTTGAGTGATAAATATTTCTGCAACACTAATTAGTTTAATTATTTAAACATATTAATTATTATAAATTATTTCGCTTTATGCGATAGATAATGCAAACATTATGTAGACAATTGCAAACATTATGTAGACAAAGATGATATTCATTTCTAAAATTCGAATATTAATTTTCTATTTCAGTCATTCAATTTTTGTGACGAAAAAGCAAACGATTATCACACAACAAAATGGCTTATATTGTAATGATAATTAGCATTGTTTTAATTTTCGATGAAATTTTAACGAAAATTATTTGATGGATAATTATTCCATTTATGACAATTTAAGAAGTAATTTGAACTTTTTTAAATTTTTATCATAAAATTCTTCATCTGTCAAGAATATAATAGTAGAGAGCAGAGAGGAAGAGTGGATAGATTTGATTAAAAAAAAAGCTTAACTTCATCATGTCTACTTTTCTTTACTTGTGTTGTTGTTACACTTTGTTAAGTTCAATATTCAATGTTTTAGTCATAACACTAATATTAATCATTGCAATAGAGCCATTAAAGCTAAGGGCTTTTAATTTTGCCAACCATTTATAATTCTTTATTTTATATTTCTGTTGTTGCATTATTTCATTTCTTTTACATCCAAAATTAAATATTATTTCCATTTCAAATAGTTAACGGGAGAGAAAAAAGTTTTCCTTTAATGATAGGATTATATCAGAAAGGATCAATTAATATGATATTTCAATTAATTAATTAATTAATTCAATTTCTTCAATAATAATTTTTTCATTAATGAATCTTTATATACTAAAATTAATAATAATTAATTTATCATTTTATCATTTTATCATTTTATCACTTTACATACTAAAATTAATAATAATTAATTTATCATTTTATCATTTATCACTTTATATACTAAAATTAATAATAAATAATTTACCGTTTTATCATTTTATCATTTTATCACTTTATATATTGAAATTAATAATAATTAATTTATCATTTTATCATTTTATCACCTTATATACTAGAATTAATAATAATTAATTATCATTTTATCATTTTATCACTTTATATGCTAAAATTAATAATAATTAATTTATCATCTTATTATTTTATCACTTTGTCATTTTATCATTTTTATTACAATTTTTATATGCCACATTTACAAACACTTTTATCAACGTTATAATATAATGAAAGATTAAATTTTAAAAAAATTTTGTTTTTAAAATTAAAAATTTAATTTATCCATTGTTAATTTTATTGAAATAATTCTTTGGAATTAAATTAAGTTTGTTTATTTTTACTTTGTCCAATTAGTTACCTTGAAATAAATTTAATTTGTTTTTTTTTAAATTAATTTTTCTAATTAATTCGTTTCCTTGTTTTTTGCAGTTGAGACATTTTTTAACATGAATATTCCATATATAACATCGATTCAATTATTTCGTTTACGCCATCTTTATATAGCCGCTGGTTCTGCGGCATTTTTTGGCTTCATATTTGGTTTCGAGGGTGGAATTACAACAAATGCTTCATTTTACCTGCAACATAATGAAGCTATGCAACCTATTGATCAAACATTTCTTTATATTCTAATGATTACCGCACCTGGTACATGATATTACTGATAATACATCGTAAAAAAAATGAATGATATTCGATGATATTATCATGATATGATGATAGTAATCATAAAAATTTCTGACCAAATAATATTAAATCGGCAAACATTTCATAGTAGTATAAATTAATTTGACAAAATTTTATAAGTAATATTTATTTTCTTAGAGGGAGAAAAATTTCGAAATTACAAAATAACAAATGAAATTTATAAAATTGCATTAAATTTGCATTTATTAATTATTTCTATTACTAAGCTATCTATTATTCAATTAATTAATTAGTATTATTATTAATTATTCGTTATTTATATCATTGCTAAATGATTTTTCAAATATTATAACATTCATTAAATTATGCTAAAATATAAGAAAGTTTTTTGAAGTTAAATTTAGGAGCAGCAATAATCGCTGCCTTATTAGCTGCACCAATAAGCGATCAATTTGGTCGTAAAAGGGCTATTTTAAGTGGAATTATATGTGATATAATTGGGGCATTATTGTGTTCACTTTCCATAAATAAAACAATGCTTATTATTGGACGAATTATAATTGGTTTTGCATTAGGTAAGCATTTTATTTTTCTCAATATTTTTTTCATTCCTATTTTAGGCCATTAAATATATTTTATGTGAATGTATTAAGGCCATTTACAAGAAAATTAACTGTTTCTCTCCTGAAATTATTAAAAAATTTTCTAATTAAAAAAAATCGCATTAAGTAATAAAAGTTGATATTATTAAAATCATTTGCTAACTATTTTTTGTTGTTGTTGTTGTTGTTGTTGAATGATTTTGACAAATTAAATATTAAATTATAATTATCTTAATAGCTTATTAAACATGGCTCAGAAACCTGAACTACTTTAAATTAAATATTAATTTATAATTATCTTAATAGCTTATTTCTAATCTTTTCGTTTCCTTTTTTCTCTTCGTTTTTTAAAATTATTTCTTCTTATTATTATTTTAAATTTTAATTTTCGATTCCTTAATTTATAATTTAGATTTCATTTTTCCCACTCTTCTTTTTTCTTAAATCATTCCTCGATATTATTGTTTTAAATTTTAATTTTAGATTCCTTAATTTTTAATTTAGATTTCATTTTTCACTCTTTTCTTTGTTCTTAAATTACTTCATATTATTATTGTTTTTGAATTTTAATTTTAAACTTCTTAATTTTAATTTTGGATCCCTTAATTTCTAATTTAGATTTCATTTTTCCTAAATTATTTTCTATTATTATTTTAAATTTCTGTTTTAAATTTCTTAATGTTTAATTTATATTAATTACAAAATAATTTTTTTCGTTTTTTCAGCTTGTTGTAGAATGTTGTTGAAATATCGTTTATTGTTGAATTTGCAGCAAAAAAGAAAAATGTTTAATTTTGAAATTTCAAAAAATAAAAATTAGAAAATTAAAAAAAAAAACAGCATATTTCTGATAATTCATTAAATTTTCTTCTCTCACTTCATCGATAATATCAATATTAATAATAGGAAAAGTATAAAACTGAAGGTTTTGGTTCAAGTACCGTACCGGTATATATCAGTGAAATATCATCACCTAATTATCGTGGTTATCTTCTTACATCATTTCAAATGTTTATTACATTTGGATTAGCATCAGCAAATATTGTTGCAAGTATAATTATCAATATTTATCATTAAAAAAAAAGTTGGCTAAATAACATTTTCAATTTTATATTACTAAAATTTTATTTTACAAAATTAATTTGTAAGATAGTCGTAAATTTATGGCAAACTATAAAATTTCCACCTCTATTATCAGTTCGCATTTATTCATTAAAGATTTTGAAAGGGTAAAATTTCAAAATATACAATATGCTTTTGAAAACAACTAATTAGTATAATTTTGATACGCAGAGCAAACGGAGCAAAACGGTGGATTGAAAAAAATTCGATTAAAGCAATGTTGTTGTTAAAACAAGAGGAAATTGATTAATGAGCAAAATTCAGTCAATTGTAAATTTTCTAGAAATTTTGTTAAATTTCTTTAATATCAAGCAAAAATAGTTTGTTTTTTTCATTCATTTTAAAAATTTAAATTGACTAATTAATCTTAATCTCTTTTATTAATCACTAATTAGACAAATTTAATTTTTATCCAAAAATTTTAATTACTCTAGGTATGTTATCTTATATAGAACCTATTTATATTGGCTGGCGTTTAATGTTTAGTTTCACAATTATTCCAACTTTAATCCAATTTGTCATCGTCTTATTCATGCCCGAAAGTCCACGATGGCTATGTGCTAATGATCGACAAGAAGAAGGCATTAAAGTAATTTATCCTTAATTATTATTTTCTAAAAAAAAAATGATTTATATGATTTATAATAATTTATAATGATTTAAAATGATTTATAATGATTTCTACAAATTTCCGACATCGATCGATGAGATTACAATAAAAATATTGCTTCTAATTTGATAATGTAATAAAATGTGGAAAATATTTGATTGAGTTTTTAAAAATAATTTCAAAATAAAATTTTTAACGATTTTTTTTTGTTCGTTATTTTTATGCAAATTATGAATTTAATCATTTATATCATTGATAATCTTATAAGTAACACGATGGCTTTATCAAATCACTTATATTACTGATAATCTTATAGGTAACACAATGGCTTTATCAAAATGATAAAAACCTTCAGCAAAAAGAAATTGATTGCTTGAATATTTACATTGGTTATAAACAAAGGCTTAGAGAAATGTTAAAAGGTATGTAAAGAAAAGGCTCAATTTGAATTAAATTAAAAGTGCCTCTAACTTATCTATTTTTCATATCATTTTATATTTGTCACTAATACATTAATATTATTCTCTCTAAGATTATTCCCATTTTTGAATTAAATTATTTTCCACCGTTTTTTTTTTTGAAAACTTAATAAATTTAAGCTTCGTAAAGCTAATAATAATATAAAAGAGAAATGAATTACAACGAATAGATTTATGAAATTAAAAATTTAATATTTTAATAATTTGATTTCTAATCATTTCATATTCACTTCACTTCTCCTTCATCACTTCTTCATATTATTAATTTTACTACATTGAATAATTTGTAAATTAATAAATGAAATTGAAAAATGATATAATCTATAGGTGGATGGCGTATAATGCATATTACCCGTGATATACATGCATTGCAGCAAATTGCACTTGGTTGCATGCTGCAAATATTTCAACAATTATCAGCTATAAATGCTATCATGCAAGTTTTTTTATTAATTAAAATTGATTAAAATATATTATTTTTTAAACTGTAATTAGAGTAAGAGTAAATAATCTCTCTTATAGATTATTCTGAGTTTAACTGAATTTCCATTATTTTATCAATCCGTTAACTTTCTTCAAAATTTCCATTAAATTATGATTGGGAATTATATCCTTCTTTTTTTTTTGTTAATAATTGTTTTAAAAAAAAATTAATAAATTGAATAATTCAAATTAATTGTTAACTTTTATCAATTATCAGTCATCATTCGTCAACAATCATTAGATCAGCTGGTGTTAAAGAAGTGGAATCAGTTATTTGGCTTTCAAGTCTTATTTTGGGTAATTAATTTACATATAACAAAAAACTTTTGCAAAATTATTAACAAAAACAAAATTTACGAATTCTAATTAATTTCCTTTTTTACAAACTCCTTATTTACAAATTCAAATTAATTAATTTTGGATGTCAATGAAACGTTTGAGATTTAATTATATTATTTGTTTTTCATAGACAAATTGTAAATTTTTTGAAAGGATATTTTGAATGGTTCCATATCAAACAAATTTTGCTAGTTTTCCTAAGCATAATTAATGTCGGATCGATAAATAACATAATTAAGTAAGCCTTTTTTTATTGTTATTTTAGTACTAATATTACGATAAAGCTTTAAACGAATGTTTAAAATTGCTACTTAAATTTCAGTATCGAATTCAAATTCTCGAATTCAAGTTTCATTTTCTTTCAGTAATAAATTTCTTGAGTACCATAATTCCAATGTTAATCATTGAACGTTTCGGTCGACGAAAAGTATTGCTTAGTTCAGTAGCAGGTGTAATTTTTGCACTTGTCTTTATGGGAGTTTCATTCGGATACGCTAGCTGCGATTCCGTATTTGCTGTATCGTTGAACGAAACGTTTCAAGATGATATTCCAGATTTCGTTCCATACTTCAAACATTGTGCCCAGTTTAAGTTAATATTTTAATTTCCTAAATTTTTCCTTTTTGCCCTCAAACTATTAATAATAATTTTATAGTTATTTTAAAATCTAAAAAATGAAAAACTCACTAGGCTAAATTAAATTATCACTTAATAGCATCGCAATCAAATATAGTTATGATATCATATCATTTTAGAAATTGTAATTCATGCACCAATGATAACCATTGTGGTTTTTGCATGCCAAAGAATTCTCCAACTTATGGGTAAATGATTTCTAAATTTAATGATTATTATTTCAAAGCAAATATAAAATGAAGGAAATGAAAATGATCAGTTGAAATAAATTTTTACAATTTATAAAAGATACAAAAATTTGAACAAAATCAAACGAAATAATTCAACGGCCGGTATTTAGCAAATTATAAGGTATATTATTATAGTAATAATAATAGTTGTAACAATAGTATGATAATAATAATAGTGAAAATGATAGTAATAATAATAATAACAATAGTAATAATAATAATATTAATAATAACAATAACGATAGTGACAGGAATAATGAAAGCAATAATTCTATACAAATTTAACAAAAAAGAAATTATGATGATGGTGATTAAATGATAATGATAATGATTAAAATAGCAATAATTTACACGAATCATCTCTCTGTACATGAATGATCTAAGAGAGAAATTATGTTCTAATATCCATTGCAAAAATTTCTAGGCTGAATATAGTTAATCAAAATATTTTTAAGGGCCAGCAAATAGGAGCAGAATATTTCTATTCAAAAAAAAGAAATAAAAAATTGATGAATTTTAGTTATTGTTTACCGATCGATCAAAAGGCCAGTATAACTGAATCAAAATCTTTAATAGGCCCATGTTCTTTCACAAATTGTTCAATAGGGTATGATTGGATGGATGATTACTGCTCCACCGGCTATATCATTCTACTTCTGGTTCCACTCGTAACTTTCATCATATTCTTTGCTTGTGGTACCAATATTCATTATTCTTTATTCCTAAAATATTCCCAAATATCGCTTTTATTTTTAATTTCCATTAATTTTTCTTTTTTATGAAATATATGAAAAAGCAAATTTTACTTAAAAATTATCGAATATTTCAAAATAATTTTAAAATTTGGTAAAAAGAAAAAAAAGAGAAAATTTTATTATCTTATTTTAGGTAATTAAAATATTTTTAGGTAATTAAAATATTTTCAGATAATTAAAATATTTTCAGGTTATGCACCATCTTCATGGGTTATTAATGCCGAAATTTATCCCATGTGGGCACGAAGTATTTGTGTAAGCATTGCTGCATCATGCAATTGGTTCTTTGATATCATCGCTTCAATATCTTTCATCTTACTAATCCGTAATGTTGGAAGAGACTGTAAGAACTTCGGGATGTTTTATAATTTATTTCACAATCACTTATTAAATTATACGAAATTAGTATTAAGCAAAAGAAAAAGCATCAATGAAACTATCCAGTCACTTCACGTGACCTATTTTGTGATAGATAATATGGTAATGAATAAGTCGTACGTCAAATCTGAATATATGCAGATGCAAACTTTTATAAGACGTACACGTTGTGAACTAGTGGTTCAGATCGTGACTAATTTTGATTATGTTTTCATTGCTGGTTAAATCTTTTCTAATTAGTTTTAAATGTTGAAATTTGCAGAATATATTTTACAATTTTCAGCAGCTTTCTTCATATATGCGGCACTTACAATGATTGCATTTGTGTTCTTTTTCATTTTTTTATCCGAAACGAAAGGAACAAGTTTGGAGGATTTGGAAAAGACGGATAAAGTTAATCAAAAATGTATAACACTCGCATCTTTTACAAAATGTTCTAATCCTTTATTTCAGTCACAAAAATGTGAACAAATGCAAGCATTCGAATAAAAATGAACTTGATGAAATTAGCATTTATTTACATAAATCAGAGCAGCAATGTGAGAATCATAGGAAATAGCAAATAATGCTTAGAAATTTATCCCTTCTAAAATGATAAAATCAAACATGCATGAAAATTTTTACAACAAGTGAAATTTAAAAACTTGTAGAGGTGTTCAAAATTTCCTTGATAAAGAAGGATATTATTCTGATTCTGTAACTGAAATCAAAGCTATTCTGTGGCCAATTGAAGCCTTTTGATAACTGTTCATTTTTCAAAGTTTCAAGTAAATTTTGAACTTAAAGAACTTAACACAAATTCTTCAAGCTTTTATAATTCTCAACTTACTGCGAAAGTTTCAAACTGATTGATAACAATGTTGCATTCAATGCTTGGAATACATGAAAGAAACGGAATTATGTTTTTTTCCGCATATTATGAAAAATATCTAAATATTGATGCATAGTATCAAGGGCACTATATGGTTCTGGTTGGGCTTTTTGCAAAACCGCCGGCTTATCAGCAACATGGTCCGGAAAAAACACCGCAATAAATTCTTGCAAAAAATTGCCACATTGTGATGCTACGCAAGACGGTGCATATTCAACTTCAACAATAACGCCTTTGCTAATTACACCCATTGAAGCATTCCCGGTTCGAATAATAAAATCTTGTAATGTATATTCATGTCCAGAAACTTGGAATTTTCCGGCAGTATCTTGTACCAATCCTGAACTCAGCTTTGCCAAGATACAGTCAAATCCACGATCGGATATTGCACGCGGACAATGTTTTTGTTTTTCATTTGGAGCTATTGTGAAAGTACTTTGAGGAAAACGTGAATGATGAAGGATAAATACATGATTGATAGCTCCTTGAACGTTGTCACTCGGCTTGAATGGAGTGGAATCAACCGTGAAAATGCCACCTTTAACACCACCTTCTCCTTCGATTGCACGTTCAATGCTAACAACACTTTTATCTGTTTCGAAAACCCAAGCAACACCCATTTCTACCTTTTTTTGGATTTGGTTTTCATTCACTGTGCAAAAATTCCTGAAGAAAAAATTGTCAATTAGCAATTGACTGTTACACTCGAAATTCGCTAAGAAAGTTTTTAGGAAACATTCCGGGAAATTCTTGTGATTCACCAAATATTAACAATGTTGGTAGAAATATAGAACAAAGAATATAATGAAAAAAATCCTGAAAAGAACAAACAATATAGAGCAGCACAATCAATATGCTTCTTACATACTTAATAACACGATAATGAAAAACACTGTTAATCACCAACTAGTTAATCTTTATGATAATCAATCGGTCTCAGAAAAAAAATTGAAAAAAATAGCTATTAAAAGGTCTTATAATTCGTTAGATTAGTTAGATAATAAATGTTAAAATTAACCATCAGAAAGATGATCTTTAGTTAAAATTGGAAAACTATGAAGCACAAAACCTGTATCATCATAGATTAAACACTGATTGGATTAGAAATTTCAATTAAACAAAAAGATAGATCTTTAAAACTTTGTTATTATATTCTATCGTTAACTGTATATAAGTTCTAGCTTACGTTATAACGTCCATAATTGCGTCAGACTAAAATGTCTCAATCATAAAATTTTCATACTTCAATATATTAAAAACTTTAAACAGTTCAAAGTCTATGTCATGGATGCTTTATTAAAAGTACCACGCAATATATGAAGTACTATGATACGTTACGCAAAACGAAATAATGCAACACTCTTCTTTTCCCTTTTTTTGCTATGATTTTAACAACAGACTCATCTCTAAATAACATTGGAAGATGCAATGAATAGAAATTGAAAATTAAAAAATAGAAGGGAAAATTGCGAGGAGACAAAGATTGATAAGAAAACAAAAAGGAAAAAATCCCATAGAATATATGAGGCTCTTATTCATGATAACAATAGCTGTGAATGGAAATAAAATTGTTATTGAAAAGAATTATATAAAATATAATAATTTAGAGATTGAAAAAATGACCAGGGATAGACGATGACCAATCATAGGAACAAGTGAGACCGAACAAAACAAAACGAAGTACGCTGTTCCTCTAGCATTTTAAATCCAAACCCGACGTCTTCAAACTGGTATTCAAGTTGCAAAAAAATTGGTGAACGGTGTGTAGCGCATGGGGAGGGACGCCAGACTGCACCGCGGTGAAAAACAAAGGGGAGCTCCTAATCTGGATTATCGGGTCAAGGATTTTTTTTAGACTTTCAACAATTTATATATACTTCTTTCTGTTTAAGTTCCAGTTTTGATTCGTACATTATCCACCTTGACCAGTTAATTTTTAGTTTTAATATTTATCATGTAGTTTATTTCTTAATTAGGAGAGTTTTTAGTTTCAGATTTGTTTATTTATCCCTCAGTTTTATGATTATTTATTAGGTTCCCTAGACAGATAAAACTATGTCTTTAATTATTAATTGCTAGTTAATGGCTGGTCAATCATTTGTATTGTTTCTCCAACTTCATATGTTTGTTGAAAATATTGTTTAATTCTTTTTTTGGAGAAAACCTAATAAATATTTGATAAAATTCACGCACTCCTATTTTTAAGCCATATTGTTAATTACTTAAATTCAAATAACTTTTAAAGTTAATTTTTTTTCTGGTCGGCGTTATAATTTTCGATAATTTTCACTTTACGAAAGATATTTAGAACGTATGCTACAATATATTTTATTATTTTTACTCTTTTTTTTTCAGGTAATGAGTATCACTAGTAAGCCGGTGAAGGGTTTCCTTTTAGATATTACTGGTGTTATGTACAACAGCGATCCAGGCACAATTGGACGCCTTATAGAGGGATCAGTAGAAGCAGTTAATAGGTTTTTCCCCATTAATTTGAAAAACTAAAATTTATTAATTTCTAGCTTGAAAGTTATTTAGATTCTTTTCTAGTGTATGTTCTAAGTTAATGATATTAAAAAAAATGTTTGTAACTTTGAGATGTCACTTTATTTATCGGCAACCACCGAAGTATTTTGATACTTTTCGAAGTATTTTAATACTTTTTTATCAGTAACTGGACTAGAGGTAATGAAGGAAATAGTTGAACTTTTGATACTGTTAACATTTTACATTTTCCAGCTACATGGCTAAGTGTTTATTGTCAACGAGAGCATAATTTCGAATTTATTAGCTCAACTTAATTTAGCATTTCTCTGTAACATTTCTTTTGTAGTTGTGAAGCAAATTTTTAACATTTAAAAGGAGTTTGCATACCACAAAAACAATTTTGAACTTTTTTGCGCTTGAAACCTGAAACTTTAAATTTAAATTCCAGACTGTATGCTGAAAGTGCAGTTCGCTTCGTGACAAATGAAAGTACACGTAGTCGTAAACACTTATTCGAAAAGTTAACAAGGCTTGGATTTACTTTGAAGGAAGAGCACATTTTTATGCCTGTTCCGGAAGCTAAACGATACATCAAAGATCATGGTCTTAGACCACATATACTGGTGCATGAAGATATGTTATAGAATTTTCATATGAAATTTCATGTTCTTAAATTTGAGTCATAATCTTTACTTTTTGAATTTAGTTGTAATATCTTTGGCTATTAAAAAATATTCAATAAATTTTGTATTCCATTCTAGGTATTCTGAAAGAATTTGAAGATCTTGATACAAGCGATCCGAATTGCGTCTTATTGGGTGATGCCGAATTAGGGTTTACTTATGAAACAATGAATGCCGCTTTTCGAGTTTTACATGAAACGAATGATCCTTTGATTATTGCTTTAGGTTGTGGGTTAGTTTTACTATATTAGTAGTTTAAGGTATGTTGCACAGTAATGTTTTAAAAACTCAAAGCATCACCGTCGATAATATTTTAACATATTATTAATAGTCCTTCGCTCGTTTTTTCTTAGCCTCTCCGTAAATTTATCTTGAACAAAACGCTATTATTTATTGAATAAAGCAAATTCATCATTTCATTGAAATAAACTAATGGTTGATAAACATGTGTTACACAGACTTGAAAGAGAATTTCGGTAGTATTGAATATGTTAAATTTACGCTTTGACTGAAAATAATTGAAAAATTGTTAGCAAGAAAAAATTTTGGAAGTGGATGACTGTTTTTTATTTAGTTAGTGATAAATATATTATGAGAGCCTTGTTTCCAGAAAATTTTATCAGCGAATGGATGGACCGTGTATGGACGTCGGTGGTTTCATACGTGCATTGCAGTATGCATGTGATGCACGAGTCGTTATAACAGGTAAACCAGATGAACAATTTTTCAAAGCTGCTGTTGATGATATGGGTTTAAAGGCCGATGAGGTGATCATTTTTAAACTTTATTTGAATTATAATTTATCAAATCCAATCTCACAGGGAATCGATTGCGTTTTACTGTTGCTATATGTTTTTTTATTTATCACTACCACCATTTATGATTCTCTTTCTTCTTTCTCTCTCTTTGTCTCTTTCGCTTTTCTCACCAACATTTTAAACATATGAAAAAGGGAAAAAAAGATGGCATGTTTTAGATACAGTTGTTCTTTCAAGCATTATTTTTTATGAAAAATTGACTGAAGTTAAATTAAAGATTATTGGCAAAGAACGATTTAGGTTGTAATGATTGGTGATGATATTGTGTCGGATGTCGGTGGGGCACAGAAAGCTGGAATCAGAGGTGTACAAGTACGTACAGGAAAGTGGAGGTAAATAGGTTTTTAAAGAATTTCACATCCGTTACTTACATAAGTTTCATTAGAGAATTTAAAATTATGCTTGCAGTAATGAATTCCAGACAAAAATTTTCTAATTTATTATATTGCACCAAGTTGAATTCATTCATATTCATTCATATTTGTTGCCCTATAGATAATTTCATTTGATGGAGTAAGAAGGAATAGGAATAAGAATGGAAGATTTTTTGATTAAGTTGTGATATGATTTTTAGAATTAGTATGAACCGAACGTTTCATGTTATATTCTTTCTCAGAATGCTTTGTTCCATTTTTCAGACAATCTTGGATAAACCATAGCATTAAGCCAGATCTGCTAGTTGATGACTTGCGATCTGCTGTAGATATGCTTCTGAAGAAAACAATAAACTGAACTAGTTTCAATGTACAACTGGTGTGATATAAAAAGAATGATGTGTGATGTAAAAAGAATATTTATTTGGTATCAGTAGTATTTTAAAGATAACTTAAATAAAATGTTTTATTTGAAAATTGTCTTCTACATATGATAGTTATGTCTTGAAACAAATCAATAATATACAATAAGGCTTTTTAAAAAGAAGGTTTTGGACAATTCAATTTGTTACAGAAATTGGAATATGGCTAGCTTTACACGTATAATCTTTGCTTTCAAAACATTTCATTTCTTCATTTGGTTTATCCTTTTAATTAGAAATTTCGAGATACTCACAATCATTTGATGAGCTAATTTCAGTTGACAAACTTTGCACAGCATTTCAACGCGTTAATAGTCTTTAAAGAAAGTTTTTTTTTTCTCACCACTGTTTTACAGCGAAGTTTTTACTGAAGTTGTAAAATCACTATTTGTCAAAGCATTTACCAAACAGAGATTCCTTTATATGCATGTCGACTATAATCCAGAATTGTAACTTCTTAATATGCCAGAATTTTCGAAAAAGCTTACTCGGATTAAGTTGACCAAGTAATATAATACCACAAGTTAGATCGAAATTATCACAGACGGGGAAACTTGAGCAATCCTTTGTCAAGTCAATTCAATTATGTTATCACAATAATCATATTTTAGCAATGTGAATTTCGAATGTTAAAGTTTCAATATTGCTGTTCGTTCATTTACTTTCTTACCTTCCACTTTCTATATTCATATAAAAATCCATCTTATTATTCAATTATTTCTCAGTAACAAATAATAATTATAGCAAAAAATAATAGTAGTAATAGTAATAATAATAATGATAATGGCAATAATAATGTTAAATTTAGAACTGCAGAAAATCATCTTATTGCTGTAAAAATTTTCAATAATCAATAAAAGAGATTGTTTGAAATATCTTCCAATTCACCTAACGACAACAATAGCAATAATAACACTTAAGTTATTGCGATGGTAACATTTAATATTCTGTCACTTCATTTTGAATGAATGAATTTCAATTTATTCAATTTTAAAATTAGTGATTTTTTACCTATAATTTTTGTTTTATAATTTTTTCAAATTATAAAACCTGTTATTATTTTGTTTTTTGTTCTATAGAATAATATATCATATTGTTCAGGAGTATAATAATTTCATTAGAATTCAATACCATAACCATATTTGTCGTATATCATCGATATTTTGCCCAGCTCTTTTTCCTTGTGATATTATCATACAATCATAATAACTCTGATACTTCTTTAATACCGTAACATTTGTGTAATTTCAGCTATCACACTTTTTTCATTGAAATACAAATTTTAAACATTGAAAATTTACTTAGCTATTATATGTAAATTTTAAAAATTAAACATTTAAAACTCGTAACCTTAGTTTCAACATTTTTTTTCTCCGCTGTGTTTAGTACTAAATTAGAACTCCTGTAATTAAATAGAGCTAGGAAGAAAAGAAACAAAAGATGCTAGAACTTCCATTTTAAAAAAAAAATTAATTTGTTGTATAATTACACTACAAAATTGTAACACTTTCATAATAATTATTTAGCCTTATTGCGCCTAATCTAACATAATTCTATCGTAACAATAATTGTTCATAACTTTGTAGTACGAATTTTATAGTACCATATTAATAAATTAATTTCATTTACGATATTGCAGCTTCATTGCAGTATCATTCATTCATATCCATTTGTTTGTTAGGCTTCTTTAAAACATTTTAACACACTTTCCTCAATTGCTACTTCACAAAACAGATGCATTTTTTTTAAACATTAAAAAAAATGAGATCATACGAAAACGAAAAAGAAGAAAAAGAGAAATGCATTATAAGCAAAATGAAAAGAATATTTTTAAAATAGAAATGAAAAGAAATAAAGGAAACAGCAAAACATCAAATGTAATAATAATAATAAATGGTATGGCAAAGAAAATAATGAAAAACTCTTACTCTTACTTCTAAACCTTATTTTTCTCACATATATTTACGCAAAAAAGTAAAAAATGATAAAATATGGAAAAGCAACGAAAATAAAATTTTAAGCAAAGTTAATTATATGTATGGCACATATCATTGAAGAGGGAGAGAGAGGGAAAAAGGGAGAGAAAATGATGATGAGACGACGATAAAAAGAAAATGATGAAGAGAAATGCAACAAAAATAAAAGACAAAGTATTTTATAGGGAAAAGAAAAAAAGGAGGAAAAACATCCGTAAGATATAAATTAGAAAGTCAATCGATCCGATTAAAATTTAAATTTTAATTCTTCTTTGTCTTTTGTTACAGAAAAAGTTAGAAACACAATTGGAAATTTTCGAAATATTTCTTTTGAAAATCAAAAAAAGCTAATAGAAAGAACACTTTCAATTATTTCTTTTCTGATTATCGATCGATCATAAATGAATTCCCCGTTATATTTCATGCCAGCATAAATTTTCTCACACCAAAAATTATTTATATAAATTTGAATAGGAAAAAAAAAGCTTACCAAAAATTGATTAAATTTAATTTTTTGATAAATTAATTAATAAGTAAAAAAAAAAATGTTATTCTTTTATCTAATAGTAAAACTAACAGTTCATATTAATTAATAATTTATAATTTCTAAAACAAAAATTAGAATATTTGAATATGTAAAATATATGGATATTTGAAACGTCTTAATGATTAAAATTTTAGGAATAATTAATTATTGGCAAAGAAAAAGAAGAAATATTTGTTTTATATCGAATATTTTCTAAAATTTTCATTTGAATTTTTTTGAAATTTCCATTGAGCTTTTAAAAGGAACTGATAAAATTCTTTTGTTTCAAAAAAATATCATAGAGAGAAAGACATGAAGAAAAAATTATGAAGAAGAGAAAAAAAGGAGGAAAAAAGAAAAGTAAAAACAAAAATTTTTTTACTGACTAGAAGATTATCCATACCAAAGATTTGTTGTTTGTTAATATCAATTAATTATTGTTAATATAATATAAAATATATTAATGGAAAAAAGAGAAGAATGAAAAAGAAATTCTAATTTGAATAGAAATGCTATAAATAATAATTGGAAATTGATACAATGGAAAAATAATCAGTATGCAATTTTAACGATAATAATAATAATAATAATAATAATATTCAACTAGCAAATTTCAAATTGCATTTAGCAAAAGAAACAAAATTTAAAACATTCAATATCGTAGTAATAAATGATACATATTCATTGCTTTGAAAAAAAAATTTTTAAATCATAATACTTATATATTTAGAGGTAGAATAATAATCAATATTTTGTTCCAATGAAAATTGATATATGGTATTTTTCGATGGTACCATTTATAATCTAAAGGTACCAAATTTCTCTATATCACTACACATATACTCGAATTAATAATTAATACTATGAAAGCTGATAAATAAATAAGTATATATATATGTATAACAGTTAAAAATTTTAAGTAATGATTAGGAAATATTTTTTGGATTAATCAACAGCACAAAAAAAAAGACAATAATTAATAATTAGAAATTTTTGATCTAAATTTTTTCTTTCATAAATTGTAATTAAGTAGAGGAAATACCTGAGAAGTATACAGGGCTGAGAATGGTACATATATACATATATAATATATATGTATATATATTATTATTATTGTTATTACTATGATATATATAATTATTATTGTTATTATAATATGTATTGTTATTATTAATAATAATTATTTATCATTATTACTATTAATTATTATTATTACTATAAATATTACATTGGATTGAGAGAAATACACGACAAAAACATTACGATTTCGTTTAAAATAAAAGAAGAAAGATATAAAATAAAAATAAACAAAACATATGGAAATAAAAATAATATTCTCCTTCTCTCTTCTCTTTCTTTGCTAAAAGACTGAGACATTTTGGCAACAATATTTTATTGTTCTCTTTTTGAAAAATTTAATTTCCCATTTTTATTCGTAGTTGAAAAGTTTAAAAGCAAAGGGAATAATTCCATTAAAAGAAATAATATCTCATAGATTAATTTCATTGGTAAAAATGAAATAGCAAATATTTCTCTTTCTTTCTTTCTTTCTTTTTTTTGCAAAAGAAAGATTATTTCTAAAAAGAATTTATCACTTTTTTCCCTCTTCATTCCCTCTCTCTCTCTCTCTCTCTCTCCCCCTTTGCATTCTTCCTTATCAAAGTATCTCTTGAAATCTTATCAAACGGAAGACTCGCTAAGCATTGCTTTGACTGTTTTCAATTGCTCACAAGCTTCCTCCCTGAACCTCGTTACGGATGAATTAATTCCGGTTTGTAGTTGAACCAATGTATAAATACTGTTTAATGCCATTTCCAATTGCTTCTCTAATCGTCCAACACGTGTATCCAAACCAGTTAATAACTAAAATTAAAAAGAATAATTTTTCTTTTTCCATAAAAGTTAAAATTTCATAAATGAAAATTTATCATTACTGCAAAATGATAAATATTTATTCAATCGTTTGTTTAATAATGAAACAAAATTACCTGTTCAACACGTGTTGTACTTTGGGCTGATCGCAATTCACCAATCATTGATTTGATTTCTCTAATTTCCTGATGAACTGGTGCTGATGATGATGGATTTTCATTTTGTGAATTTCCTGGTTCCGCTGTAGTACCACAATGGGAACATTTTTCAGCTTGATCATCAGATGAAATAGAACTACCGGGTGGCGGAAAGCCATGATTCAATGTCATATGCACTTGCAATGATGAACCTAAAAAAATACAATTATCACTTAACAACATTATATCTTATCATTTTCATTCATTCAAATTAATTGAATTACCTAACATAAATTAATTGGTTTAAATTTTTCTTTTCAATTTCATTTATTAACAATTCTATTAAATGAATATCTTATCTTTGTTTGTTAATTGGAATGATTTATATCTATCAAATATAATATCGCATAATTTATTATAATTTAAATGTCATCCGTTTATTTCAAGAAAAAATTTCATTTTCATTAATTTTTCCTACAACCGTTGTTCTATCATATCTTTCTTAACCAAAAATTCTTTTATTGCTTATTAATTATTCGAAAAATTTATTTTTACAAATCTGTCATTAATTGTAAAAGAAATTTTGTCGTAAAATTTAATGAAAAATTAATGATTTAATTTTGTTTAAATTAAAAATATATTCATTAATAAATTATTGATTGAAAATTAATTGGTATTGTTTAAAATACTTTAAATTAATAATATATTCATTAATAAATTATTAATTGAAAATTAATTGGTAATTAATTGAAATTTCTTTTTATTTTCTTGTTTCTTCTTATCCTTTTTCGATAACATTTGTAAGAATTATGCAAATTTTACAATTTATTTTATTCATTGCAAAAATTTCCTTTTTTCATTAATTATTCCTCCGGAATGTCTTCATATTATTGTCCGGAATGTGTAGTTTTTGGAATCATTCAGAATATTTTTACGTAGTCATCTACAATGGTTTCATTTAATCTTTCAGAATATAATTTTCTGAGGATAGCCTCATGTTATTGGGCTGGAATATTCTTATATGATCTTCCGGAATGCCTTGTACCATTATACTTATATACCTCTCATCTGATACTTCCTTACACTTCCCATCTCTTCATACTCTTCCGGAACGGGCTTATACAATCTTCGAGAATTTTTTACATTATCATTCGATGTTATGAATTATTTATAATAAAAGAAGAAAGAGGGAAAATTCATTTTTTGCATAGTCTCATGTAATCGGACTGGAATATTCCCATTTGATCTTCCGGAATGCCTTTTACTATTACACTTCTATACTTCCCATCTTCTCATACTCTTCCGGAACGGGCTTATACAATCCTCAAGGATTTTCTGCATTATTTCCAATGATCAAAGAAAGAGAGGAAAATCTATTTTTTGCATAATATTCCAAATTTTTCTTTTAAAATATAAAATTGCACTACTTTTTATTTCTCACGAAGAATTGTTGAAAGGAAAGAAAAACATGAAAAGTAAAAATGTCGAATAAAGAAACCTTTACGGAAATGTTTTCCACATTCCGGACATTGAGTTCGTGCATTATTAGCCATATGAGCAATCAACGAGGTAAGATGCTCATTGGTACTAATATTATTGAGAGGTGATGACGTACTCTCTTCACAATCCAATTCACCACCGCCTATGCCAATTTGCTCATCCATCATCGTATCGTTGACAGCCGATTTCTCGCCTATAATCTTTCACACATTTTACTTGTTGTTCATTTCTCATCAAACTAACTAAATTGAAAATTAAATTTGCTTCTTTTAGTTTTTTATTTGATAAAAAATAAAATCAATTGAAGGAGCAAATGGGATTTTAGTAAATCAGAAATCAAAATAATTTAAAAATTTATTCTTCTAATTAATACCTAAAAATTCTATTTTAGATTTCTATCTAAATTTCGATAAAAAAACAAAAACTTTTTAATTTCCAAATTTCCAATTTTAATTTCCAATTAAATAAAATCCAATTAAAATTTCCAATTAATCCAATTAAAATTGAAAATGAAAATTATAAAAAATTTGATTTTTATATATTATAAAATGAAAAAAAAATGTTTTTAATATTTTAAATTTAATTCATCCAATCATAAATTACATATATTATGTTCCATTATTCATTTCCAATTATGTTCCATTATTCATTTCCAATTATGTTCCATTATTCATTTCCAATTATGTTTCATTACTCATTTCCAATTATGTTCCAATTATTCATTTCCAATTTTCAATATTAATTCTTTCAGTTTTCTCATTTTACTTATATTAAAAAGAAGACATTAAGAAGAAATAGAAAACTGTAATTAGTAAGATTTAGTAAAAGTAATGTTTACAATTCATTTCCAATTTTGTTAATAATCAACAAAATTCAATAAATATTTAAATAAAAATCTGTCACTAATAATCTATGCATATATTAGCTATCAAATTAATATTTTTTTAAACTTTCCGATATCAATTTCAAAAGCTGTAAATAATGTTGCAAAAAAGTAAACAGTGTAAAAGAAATCACTACGACTACGATTTCTTCCTTTCAAATTCATTTTCAATTTTATAAAAGGTTAATTTTAAAAGACAAAATTTTTCCCACAAAAATTCATTCGTATAAGTTACTATTATTTGCTAATTTTTCACATTTCATCTGAAGGTATTTAAATATCTCTTTCTCCAACAGAATCTCTAAAATTTGTTGATCGAAAAAGAATTTCATTAAAGTATATTGAAACTGATGGATGAAATTACTTCATTAAAACTGGTAGATGAAATTACTTTATGAAAAGATTCAAAGTGTAAGAGTTAAAGTATTTTGAATAGTATTATTAAAGTATGTTCAAAATGGCAGGTGAGATTACTTTCTGAAAAGATTCGAAATGTAGGAGTTAAAGTAAAATACCTAACTATAAAGTAAACTTAAAGTATTTTGATTAATAGAATAAACCGTCCCAAAATTTATTTTACAAAAAAAGACAGAAAAATAAAAGAATAAAAAATCTATTTTATTGCAGAATTATGGGAATTTAATAAATATAAATCGATAAATTCAATTCCTATATTTGATTAAATATTAAATAATTTCAAATTTTAATTTAAAATTATTTTTGATAATACAAACAAATTATATATTTTTGATTATCGGGAATATTAAAAGTATTCAAATCATAGAATTTTTTTTTAAATGATTCAAAATTCATTTAACTTTTGATAAGTGAAATTTTCTTATATTTTATTTAACATTTGCTATGGAACAAAAAATGTTGCATGAATATTCTTATGCAACAAATCTCTCTTCCTCAGTCAAAATTATTTCAGAATTTTTAAGTTTACTTGGAAAATTTTTTTTCTAAAAAAAATGAAAAATATTTTAACAATTGAAGAATCTAAAAGACAACAAAATTTATCCTAAGTTATCCAATTTACACTGTAATCCATTTCATACTGATACCGTAACTTATTTTATACTGTAACTGTAACTGTAACTTATATTATGACAATTTTTTATCAAAATTTATTTCAAAAAAATCATGTATATTTCAATTTGTAATTATTGTATATTGCTATCAGCATTATTTTAAATCACCATTATTTTAAATTGCCTTTTATAGAAATTAAAACTAATAATTATTTCACTTTAATAATTGCAACAAACAATTTCTTCAATCTCTTTCTCTTTTCTTTCATTGTTTCAAGCATCTTTTTTTGAAATGACATCTATTTCATGACCTTTATCCTTTGCCCTTTGATCTAACGTTTAGAAGTGTGACAATATGTTTAAACTTTAAAACTATTTTTCATCACATTTTGAAATGCCATAATAATAAAGTGTAAGAAGTTATTTTATTTAATATTTTTATTGAGTAGATCGGTTTTCAAACAAAAATATTAAATAACATAACAACTTTATGCTATATTATTATCACATATATTTTATTAAATATCTTATCCAAAATAAATTAGTACAACTAAAATTCATTTTTTTAATAATAAATAGTTTATAATCAAAGAATTGAACAGATCGAATGATATACTAATTTTTTATCTATTCATTCTCATTTTATTCTATTCAAAATTATTCCAAACTTTATTCTACCGTAATTAAACTAAATTTTTTAATTTTAGGCTAATAAAGCTGAAAGCTTTATTAGCCTAAAATTCTTCTCGGTTCTAGCATAATCAGTTTTAAATTAATATTATATTTATTGTTTTTCGATTTATCAAATTATTTATTTGCATATAAGAGAATGATTCATTTAACAAACATATAATTTAACAAAAATAGTTCAACGTTCAACAAATTTAACTTAAAAGTGTGATCCCAATTTTAATTATCCATTGCTAACATCCTAAATTTTTTTTTAATTACTTTTCTTAATTATTTCAACCTCATAAAGTGTACAATAGTTTCGATTTCTTCTTTTATAAATGATTATTATTAATTGAGTTAAAACAATTCATTTTAGTCCTCATTTCTACAGTATTTAATATGCTTAATGATGTGTATGAATATCTCTCCTAGTTCATTTATTGCTATCATAAAATAAAATAAATTTTACAGTAAGTAGCATTTATGAGAAACTATAGCAGTCAAATAAATACAGTAATGAAATGGTACCATAAGCTTTTAGATCTTTATACCATTTAAAATTATAATTAATGAGTAGTATATTTTAAGTTTTTGAATCCTCACTACTGCAATTTTCGCTAATTTTTTTTAAAATAAATCTTTTCATATTGATTAAATGATAAGGAATGATAATACAAGGAGAGAAAGAGAGGAAAAAAATGATAATACTCTTATCATTTACTCAAACTTTTTATCAAAACATATGTAAAGGAGCGATTGACTATATCCTACTAACTTTGTAATACTGGCAGAATATTTGTTGGAATTATAATTATAATTTAAACATTGAAGAAAGATAGATAGTTATACTAAAAATTAATTTAGTTTTGCTAAATATCTCTTTTCTATTTTACCAAATTTGATGAAATAATTCTTTCTTTTATTTTCTCAAATGAAATAAACAATTAAAGAATTTTCACATTTTTAAATATAATTTAAAAAATTCAAAAAAGTTATAGAAAAAGTTTTCTTAAGAAAAAGAGCAAAACAAATTGGCGAACAAAATATTATTTTGCTATTTCAACTTCACCGTTTTACTAATAAACAAATAATTGTTCTCCTTATATTAATCAATTTAATTATAATAAACAATAATTCTCTCTACAGTAACCAGCTTAATCATATCAATAATTTTTGATATTAAAAAGAAAGCAATTCAAATTAATTTATTATTTTTGAAATTATACATATATATATATGTATGAAAGATTATTGATAGTAAAAAATGAAATTAAAAAAAAAATTCTAATTATCAAATTTATATTTTATTATCATTCAAAGATTATCCCTTAAAATTTGCAATCTATATATGCTTATCATAAACAATCTTCTATTCTAAAGCGTTAGATTTCATTATCTGAAAGGCAGACGATTACAACACTGACAAATGAACCGAAGGCGGAAACAATCCGACTGCCGCTTATTACAATAAATGAGTTGTTCAATTTCGTTTAAAATTTCTTCTCATTTCAAGAAGCTTTTAACTATTAAAACGATTCGATTACACTATATGCACAGTACAAAAGTTCTAAACGAAATTATTATGAGCGAAAAGTCATTTGGTTAATTAACTTAGCTAAATTCCATAGCGCAATAGAATCATTTGCAATTACATATATAAATGTAAATATGGGTGTGTGTATGTGTGTGTGTGCGTCTGTCTTTGTGTATAATGTAAAGTAATGTAATAATACTGAAAATTGTAACAGTAATTAACTAATTAATTTAATTTAATAGTGTGAGCACAGTAATACACTTCGACTGTATAAGCATTAATTTATATTAAGCTATTATAAAAACTTATATTTAACTATTATAAAAACTTATATTTAACTATTATAAATAGACATTATTTTTGTAATATTCTAAAAATTGAAAATATAGAAAATAATCAAATGAAAATGAAATTAATATAATTATTATAAAATTAGAATTTATAGACAATTTGTAAATCAAGGTAAATTTGAAGTAATTATAAAATTTTTTAATCTAACACAAACTTTTAATATAATTGTTGAATAATATAAAGAGGAAGCAATCGTGTTTGTTAAAAGTTGTAATTATAAATAATTTCAACAATCGATTAAATTTCTATTAATTACTAACCGTGAGCTGCAAATATGGATTCTTCTTCAGGTGAAGTTGACCTGAGATCCATACTGCCTGCATCAAGGCCAAGAGACATAAATATTGAACGACCTTTATCGTTCTCGTCATCCATTGCTTCCTGAAAATTATAATGTTTTAATGAAATTTGAAATTAGTCAAAACAATTGCAATACAATCATTTTAATTCATATTTAAAATAAAATTATCGACGCATAATTTGAAAAAGAAATAAATCAAAATAAGTTAAAAATAAAATTACATCTTTTTGTGCGGGTAAATTAAGCGGATTTTCTGAGGTACCGGAAGTTAACACTATCATTGATTTTTCGAGGAAATCAACAGCTGCCGGATCTTTCACCGATTTTTTACCCTGTAATTAATTTATGCTACGGTAATATATTGAATTGTTTTTTTAATTTGAATACAAAAAAATGAAAATATAATTTCAAAGAAAATTTGTAAAATATTTCACATCTAAAATTTTTTTCAATTTTTGAATCGTAAAATTAAGACAATTTAATTTTGAAGAATTTAACAAATAAGTTTCTAAATTTATAAATCTAACCTTTTTGATTATAATATCATCTTTACCAATATAGGCATTTTGCTCTTGTTTGTGATGTTTCAAAATATGCTTCGTTAAATTTCCTGAAATGATGATTTTTTTCGTTATCAATTTATATCATTTTTTATCATATGTATGTATTCGTTATCAATTTATATCATATGTATTAAATAATAAATGATAAATTTGGTAAAATAGAAATAAGATCATCCAGAAATTATCAAATTGTTATTAACAAATTTTAAATAAAATCAAAGAGCGGCCGAAATGATAATTGAAAGCTTTAAAATTTCAAAACAAAGAAAAGAATTAAAATTTCTTCAAAATATTTTGTAAATATGTTTTTCATTAAAAAAAACTTTCTGATATTGATTGGTTGCACATTTTATGATTTCGCGATCGTCAAAAAATTTTATAAATGCAAAAATTTCCGTTTCTTATCTATTATTTATCGTAAAACAATGATGCAAAAAATTTTGCATGAAAAATAAGTTAAAATTTTTTTAATAATTATGATTTCATTATTGATTGATTACAGCAGATTATTTTTTTAATAATTATGATTTCATTATTGATTGATTATACAGTAGATTAAAGCTGGTTAAAACAAATTATGTAGCATACATAGAAAGAGAGAGAGATTGAATTGTATGATTAATTAATTTATCCTTAGATTCAATTAATTAATTAATTCTTTTTTTTTCTGCTTAAATCATACTGCTAGGATTATTTGTTCAATTTATGTAATATAAAATATGTTGTTACAACGAATGGAAGAAGAGCAGATGTTGCACAAATGAATTTACATTATATATTCGGGTTTAAGCTTTAAATTATAAATTAACTAATTAAAAAAAACCTCAATTGAATAAGCGGAAAACTAAATTACAAGACCATTGTAATGTGTAAATTTAAATAAATTGCATTTTAAAATATCTTTTCTTCGAGAAATGACTTATTTTGATCAATAATGAATGAATAAGAGAGTTTGAAATTTTGTCGAACATATAAGAAATTATTGGAAATTATTGGAAATGAAATATTCTATTGTTAATAATGAAAATTCGTTAAAAATATAAAAAATTATTGGAAATAATTGGAAATGAAATATTTCATTGTTAATAATGAAAATTTGTTAAACATATAAAAAATTATTGGAAATAATTGGAAATAAAATATTCCATTATTAATAATGGAATATTTCATTTCCAATAATCATTTTATGTTATTAAGTTTGAAAAATAAATACTATTAAATTTGAATAAAGAAATAAAAATGGAAGTAATTTTGCAGCTGTATTTTTTAGGAGAAAATTTGACATAAATAATTTGAATTGTTTTATAATTCATAACAATGAAAGATAAATTATTAGCATTCATTATATTTCTTTTAATAAAGAAAATTACTTTGCTTAATTAAAAAATTAACCGAATTATTAATAAATTTTTTAAAGTTCAAATTTCAGAAATTAATTGACAGCTTTAAAATTTACTTCATATGTAGATAAGTAAGAATTTTCTAACAAAAAGAATTATGCTAATTCTGTATCTGAGAAAGGATCGAAATATCGATCATCCATTAAAATTGTAAAAAAAATTTTTCAAAGTTTTATCATAGTTGCCAAAAGTATTTATATATTGATTGTTAGATAAGAATATAATGCTGCAATATCATGGAATATGATAATACAGCTCAGTAATATTTTATCATTATTGAAATTTATCAATTATGAAATAAGTGTACAAATGTTACGATATGATATGATCATATCAATGAGACCTTATCACAGCCAAAATTCACCAATTGTTAAATAAAAGTAAAATGTTGTAGTAAGTGGTATAAAATTATCTTCAACAAGTATCTTGTATTAATTATTGTTTGCAATTAATTTTTCAATTTTTTCTTTATGCCGAATATATTTTTTTTTTGTTATCCTACAATACAACAGTGCACTGTCAAGAAAGAACAGAAATTAGATGACCTGGTAACCTAAAATAATTCCTAATAACATTCATTTCAGTTATTAATGAATAAAAAGAAGAATATTGAAAAGTATTAAAATTCCTTTTAGTTACTCGATTAATATAATATAATTAAATATATTATGCAAATAGATGGATTATTTAAAAAATGCTTTATCTTTGAATTTTGTTATCGATTAAAATTATCAATTAATGATTGGAAAATTTTAGTGAAATATTTGAAATTTATTTAACTATATGCTATTTTATGAATATTTCATTATATTTATCTATATATTTTTATTATTGTTTTTATTATTATTATTATTATTATTATTACTACCTATTTGTTATTATTATTATTATTATCACTATTGCCACTATATCATTTAAATATAATTATCACTATATCATTTAACTGCAAAATAAAATAAGAGAGTGAAAATGACTTAATGAATAAATATTTCATTTTAAAAATAAAGGTAGAAAATGTCAAATAATAAATTAGATGAAAAACAGTTTTTGTATTACTTTTTCCCTTTTCAATCGTTTCAATCTTATCCATTGATAAGATTGTTTCCTCTTTTCTGCATTGTTTCTAAGTGTTCATTTAAATGATGACAAAGTCCAAATCTTATCCGGTCAATATTATTATCACCAAGTGGAAGTCTAATAAAAATACAGGTTTCGGACAGAAATTTCTCTTTCTTCCCGTATTATCATTCAAAACTATCCCCCCTCTGTCTACCTATCCTACTCCTTGTCCATTCTTTTCCCCCCCCCCCCCTCCCCATCATCACTACTCCAAAACATCATCATCAGTACTTTCCACAATGTTGATCGTTTTGTTCCCGCTTCCTCTTCGTGTAGTATTGTCATCACCAAAATGACCGAAGGCAAAATTTTTGCATGATTGTAGTAAATGCATGAATGCAAACAAGGAAAGAAAATATAGTAGAAATTGTGGACAAAGGACGGGAAATTGCCTGTAGGTTAGTGGACATTATCGGTAAAATTCGATAATACATTTTATTTATTTTGTAAATTTTACACAAATATAAATATATGCATGCATTTATTTTTATTTCTTTATTATATATATATATTATCTATATTTAAGTTTAATTAATTAAAATTAACAATCATTAATATATTTAACTTTAATTAATTAAAATTAACAATCATTAATATATTACTATTTGTTTTTGTTATCACAAAAAAAGAAAGGAAAAAAAAATTAACAAATAAATATTGATTAATTATATCAATCTTTTTGATAACAATAATTATCAAATGACTGTCAACTTATCAATGCTAGTTATCAAATGCTAATTATATAAATTATCGATCTTATTTCAAACAAAAATATTAATCTTCCATTATCTTCAACTTATTATCATTTTACCACCCCTTCTTACACCATCTCCGCTTCCACATTTCTTGTCATGAAAAAGGGGACACATTGTTGTTGTAGCATATTTTGAAAATGGCAATTTGGTAATTCTTATTTACAAACCGGATATTTATATACATATATCGGTAAGAATATAAAAATTTTGATTACATCCAATAAATTTCACAAAAGGCGAATGAACTGTACTTCTTCTATCTATCAATTATTAGCATATAATTATTGATTAGTTCCTGAATTCATTTTGTGGAAAATGATAATCAATAAAATGGATATGAAATTTGCATATTTATTAATTAGATTTCTAAATTTACAAAAATTCCACTTATTCATTACTTCTTTTTTGTTTTTCTTATTAATTAGCATTAATAAAATATAATTTATAATTATTTCAATTTTCTTTTTGAATTTAAAGTATCAATAATTCATTGGAAATTTTAATTGGATTAAATATATACATAATAGAGAATATATTTTAATAGAAATAATACAATGAGAAATGAAAAAGGAACTTTTTTTACTATTAATAAGTTAATTGCAATAATTAAAATAAAATTTATTGTTTTTGTTTTTTCTTTCCCTTTTCCTTATTGTTTTAAATTTTTTTGATAAATAAAAGTTTCGTTAAAAAAAGAGCATTTTCCTACATTTATATAAATGTATCGATTGATTGATTGATTGATTTCATTCAAAAAATTATTATTAATAGAAAGAAATTTGAATTGAGAAGAATCCGGTTCATCTCTGCAAATTCCTTCTGAATAAAGCTTATTATTACAGCAATTATCACCAGCGTAGATAATAAAGGCAATATCTTATTGCTGCTGATCATTTCTAACAATTCTTCTCTTTACCGTTTGTTGGTAACAAAAATTTTTTAATCTTTTAACGATTTAGTTTCCCACAAATGAAATGTTTGTAAAAGATGATTATAATAAAAGGAATAATCATAATAAATGATTATGATAATGATGATAAAATTATGATAATAGTAATAGTTAGACGATTAAAATGATGATATGTTTTTGCTGCCATTAATTATGATAATAATGCTAAACAGCTATGGAAGAGGAAAAAAATTCGTAAATGAAGAATTTCAAAATATTGACAGCAGCAATTTGCATAAGTTATCAAACTGCTATCATGAAAAAATGATATTGCTTGCTTATTTTTGTTCTTATGCTCAATTGAAATTTAAATTTTATAATTTGAAAGAAATGAAGGAATTATTTGTTGTAAAAGTTTAGTAGTAATAATCTGAATAACTTATAATGATTTGAAATGATTGAAAATACGAATATCATATTATCATATTTTAAGATATCAGAGTGAAATCATACATATCAAAACTTAAATCATCAAGACTTAATTAGTTAAAGTATTCAGAAATGGATGATTTAATACGTCTAGATGGTATAACTTATCTAGATAATGATAGCTTAATTATCTAGAAATATAACTCAATCATTTAGATAGTGATAACTTAGTCATCTAGTCATGGATAATCATCTAACTATTGGTAGAGATCATAAGTATCAATGCTGATATATAGAAGATAATTGCAAAAACAAAGAAAATTTATGAGTTAAAAGTTCAATCATTCTAGTGATATGCAATATATCACCTAAATATTAAGATGATTATGCTATACAGAAAATACAAAATCGATCCCGAAATGATAAATTGAAAGTTAATGAAATTCGCTCAAATTAGCTATTTTTAAATCTAAAAATTCTTCAGAAAGCTTATTAATAATTCAATTTTAAATCTTAAAAATATAGTCTAAAGTTCAATCAATTCGCATTTTAACAAAGTGTTAATATGAAAAAATCGCTTTTGCGATAATTTATTGCGAAAAAGATAAGTTATCGACGAAGGATTAACAATTAGATGAACTATTACGTATAAGTTTATCAGTGTTGAAAATTGTATGCATATATAAGTTTATCTATTATATTATAAAAAACTATTATATATATCAGTTCATCAGTGTTGAAAATTATATATATATAAGTTTACCTATTATATGTATAAAAAACTATTATATATATCAGTTTACCACCGTGTTGAAAATGAAAAGAAATTTCAAATGCAACAAATAGAAAGTTTGAATAAAAGTTTAAATTAAATGTGTGAAATGTTAAAAACAATGAAAGTAAAAATTTTCTACAAAATGAAATTATTAATAATTTCAATGGTAAAAATTATAAAATTTTTTCCATTTTCCTTTTCTTTCTTCTTCCTACGCCTATTGTTTTAATAATATAAGCATTTTAAAGTGATTATATTAAATAATTATTCAATTTAAATTTCCATTTCCATTTCCGTTTCCACCAATTCAAATTTCAAGCGATATTATAGGAAGCGAAAATCAATCATAATTTAGCACCCAAAATCTATGATGAAATGATATTTAATAAAATACAGAATTATTAACTAAATACTAATACCAAATGTTTACTTCAAAATATTTGATAATTTCAAATTTAATTTTAAAGAGTTTGATAGTAGTAGCGAAAAATTACGTTGCAAATCTCTACTGATGAACTGAATAGAATCCAAAATCTATGATGAAATATGATTGATATTTAATAAAATACAAAACTATTAACTAAATATCAATATCAATTGTTTACTTCAAAATATTTGATAATTTCAAATTCATTTTCAAAAAGTTTGGCAGTGACGAAAAATTACGTTGCAAATCGTTGCAATAAACTAAAAAACTGTAAAAGTGTTGAAAATTTTTCAAATTCAAAAAAAGAGGATATCGGAGAATTGAAAAAGGCAAAAATAAATTTTACATGATTATATAGAAAAAAAGAAGAGAAGCGAATTTCTTTTAATAAATTACTAAATTTTATTTTAGTCGAAAAAATGTTGAATAATCGGGAAATTATGGAAAATTCGATCATATCGCTGGAATTAGCAAAAAAAGAGGAAGAAAGAAATAGAAATTATGAAAAGTTTTCATTTTAAAAATCTTTCAAAATTTTCTTTAAAATTAAATTTAAAATAAAATTATGTCAACTTTCCCTCTTTTGTTTTTTGATAATTGAAAATAAATCAAACAGAAAAGCATAAATGATTGTATTATTGTATAATAATAGAGGATAAGAAAGAAGAAAGTAATTAAGGTAAATTAAAAAATGACAAATAAGATTTCATCGTTTTAATTGTATTCTAATTATTTTTTCATTGCAATTTATTAATTAATTAATTTATATATTTATTGTTCTAATTCATTTCCTTAATTGTTTGTTTACTGCTTTTTGCGCCTCTGTTACCTCCAAACTGTCTAATCAATTCTTCTGTGTGAATCACAATTTTATTATTATTTGCAAGTAAACAAGCTAATCTAGTTTACCAGACGAAGTAACAATGATGACAGTGCTTAAGCGAAATAAAGCAGCAAACAGCCCGCGGGGTTTGAATAAAGATCAGTTACCGATACCGTTTCATCACTACCGCCAATAAATCGTTTCGATTCATGTCCGTTTTCATTTCATTTCATTTCATTTCGCTTCACTTCATTAAACCGGATATACGCGTATCATCCCAAAGCCAAATGAGCTCTCTTTATTTGGTAATGATAAAGATGGAAGAAAAAAAATGATAAACTATATTTTACATAGATTTAGACAAAATGATTAGATTTAACAGGATAAGAAGGATGAAAAAATTAATAATACCGGATCAGAGAGCCCATTTGACCGGATCCATAATCTTACAATCAAATTATTAATACCGGATCAGAAAGCTCATTTGACCGGATCCATAATCTTACAATCATAAAACAAAAACGGATTTAGACGTTTTTGATAAAAAAATGATAAGTCAAAATTAAAATTTTATTTAAATAATACGCCAAAAATTAGCTTAAAAAAGAAAAATGAAAAAATATATCGATAAATAAAAATTTAGGAATTTATCGTCGTTTTTAAATTTGTCAGTAAAAATTTAATAAAGCAATTATGGAAATTCAGAATGTCTACTTTATTCATTTTTGATAAACAAAGAAGAAAAGATTAAAGCGAATTTAATTATTGACAACTGATTTTTTTCTTTTATAAATTTAATTGCGCCAATCATTTGGAATTAGCCAAAGACTTAACAAACAAAAATTAAAAGACAAAGGATAATTAAAATGAATAGTAAGCGCTTATTATAATAATGATAGAATTAGTACTATTATTATTATTATTATTATTATTATTATCATTATTATTATCATTATTATCATTTTTAGATTTGATTAAACAATATGAAAGAAAATTGTTAGCTTTCCTAATAAGAATTTTTTATGATAAGGAATATTTGGCTAATGCATAATTTTGATATAATTAACCTTTTTTTTTGATCGATAATTAATTGATCGAAATAGTTTAAAAAGAAAATTAATTGAAGTTAATAAATGAAAATTTTTGATAAAGAAGAAAGGAAAAAAAGCTCTAACCTTTAAGCCTTGATGATTTGCCACAAAATTTGCAAACATATGGTTTGAGTGCGGTATGTACGGATCGATGTTCCGCTAAATTAGACCGGAACCGGAATGCTTTACCGCAAATTTCACAAATAAATGCTTTATCGGTATGAAACATATGCTGATGTTGTTGAAGTATTTTTTGGCTAGCAAAACTTTTCGGACATAAATTGCAGGTAATCTCGTGAACCTGAGATGATAAACCGGTGAGTGAATTTGATTGAGCTGGTAAAACAATAGCAGATGGTGGTGATATTGCTGATGTTGTTGTTGTTGGTGTTGTTGTTGTTGTTGCTGCTGTTATTGTTGTTACCGATGATGATGATGATGATGGTGATGAAGATGATGATACCTGATGATGATGATGATGATGATAACGATGATGGTGATGCTGTTGCTGCTGTTGATAATGGTGTTGTTGATGCTGCAACTGTTGGATGGCACTTACTGCTACTGCTGTAGTATTAGTACTACTAACAGCAACCTTATTGTCTCCGCCTTCGGGCGTTGTTGTCGTTTGTAACACAGTATTATTACAACTATTACTACTACCACTATTACTTGTGATGTTGCTACTTCGGATGGCGTTAGCAGCTGCTGTAGCTGCTGATGCAACTGCTGCAGCTGCTGATACCGATGTAGGTAACGTAGTAGTTGTTATTGTTGCTGATGATGATGATGATGATGGTGATGGTGATGCCGATGATGATGATAATAATAAACTGTTTCCACTCATTATCTTTTTTTTTTGTTACAAATTCACCGTTTTTTTTAAAACTTTATAATAAATGATGAAAGAGAAAATAATAAATAAATATTAATATAAATAAGTACTTTTGTTAGGAGGAAAATTCCCCGTACGGTTTTAAAAATCAGTTTTTATTTTTCCCGAAATAAAGATTTCGGGATGAAACCAATAAATTAAATGATTCGTTAATTTCCCAACTGGCAATAATCAGTATTCCCAATTAACATTGCTGTTGTTGTTGTTGTTGTTGTTGTCTTTTACTGACAGTATAGCCAAGAATTTAGCGATGACCATATAGATTTGATGATGAATAAATTAGCATCACTGAAATAATAAAAAAATTTTTCAAAAAAATTTTATGAAAAATTTTTTTCTTAAAGTAAATAAAAATAAAAGAACTTGCTGGCGATAAATTTTGGGATAATAACGAGCTTTTGAATCTTTATTTTCAAAAATAGTCGTATTAACGTGAATGGAATGAAATGAGACTGTCGAGGAAGATCGGATAGGTGAAAAAGGAAGCCGTCCTTGTTTGTACATATATGTATGGCATTTCCTTACAGGATTACGATGTATTTTCTGATATTGTAGTGCTGATCTGTGTATGTGTATGTGTGTGTGTGTGTGTGTACATGTAACAGACACATACATATGAACATGCATACACACACGCACATACACACATACGCACACACACACACACACACATACACGCACGCACACATACAAACGCATTTATGTATACATACATATCCGAGTGATATAAACCACTTCCCCCCCGAAATATACAATGACAATCGGGGATGACACGGCTGACATGTTTCCAGTCGATGGATGTGGACAGTTTTGAAGATAGGAGGATATTATGGTGTTCGAATGCTGATAGACAATCCTATTTCTCTTTGTTTTATCCCCCCCCGCGATAACAGTCCTTGGTAAACTGTGCAATGATGACGGTAATATATTAGATGCTATTACATATGAATAATTCACGCTACTACTATTATTACCATTACTTAATCTTACTACTACTACTACTTTAACTATCACCACTACTACTACTACCACTTACTGCTATAAATTTTGGATTTTAAATTTGAATCTAATTTTTTTACGAATTATTATTTTGTCTAACAAAAAAAATTATAATCATAGAAATCTATTTGTAATTTTCAAATTAATTATTTTGAAATAATATAATTTGAAATTCTGAGATTTTGAGAATTATAATCATCGAAATTATAATCATAGAAAAATTATAATCATAAAATTGTGAAAATTATAATCATAGAAATCAATTTGTAATTTTAATTTCAAATTAATTAATTTGAAACAATATAATTTAAAATATGAAAAATTTTTGAAGGGAAAAATTGGTTTTTCATTTCTTCCTTTCTTATCATTTCGTATTTTAATCTTTTCGATTTTATTTGATGATTTTATGATTTTATTTTTTGTCATTCATTTTGCCTTTTCCACTCGTAAATTATTTCTACTTTCAAAAAATAATGATTGAAATGATAGAGAAGTATGATTCACTGATAATTATTGGAAGTAAACGTTGAGAAGAAAACGGATAGGATGTTGATTTTCATTTTTCATTGATTAAATTTCATGATAAAGAAATTTCATTGATAAAATATACTTACACTAAGAAATATTTTAAATATATTTATTTATGTTTACTTATTAGGAATTTTGTTATTTAAATTTTATTTGCATTTGCATAATAGTAAAACAATACTATATAATTGTTAATATTTCTGACTTATATTTAAATGAGTGCACCCATGTAATATTGAAATTTGTTAGCTGAATATTTATGTATATTACAATGATAATAATAATGTTAATGTTAATAAAAAAATTTATTGCAAATAATAAAGCTAATTACCATTGTTTTTTTATTATCATTATTATTATTATTTATTATAATTATTATTGCTATTATTATTATTATTAATATTTTAATTATTATTATGATTTTTGGTTATTATTAACAGTAATTTACTAACAAATAAAACATCACTATCATCAATCACCACAAACAACGATTATATCGACAAAGGATAGATGATAATACAACAAAATACAATGTAAATACGATATGGGGAAGTACTTCAATAACAGTGACAGTGATAATTACAAATTTTTGACGGGTTTCTTTTCGTTCCTTTTTTTTCTACCCTATCCGATTGCAACAGGATTATGCTGTATGAGAATTATTTACAGCTATCAAATCAATTTGTCAACTTATAAGTTACAACTTTTCTTTCCCTCATTTCTTCTTTCTTTGGTTGATAATTAAATAATTATCTTTGTTTTTGCAAATAAAAATGAAATTATTACAATGTGTTTTAAAGCTCATAAAAATAAAATTATTTGACGAAAAAATTTTTATATGAATATAATTTTGTAATATTTTCTTATCATTCCTCTTTTTTTGTTTTAATCGATATTAATGAATGAAATAATATTAATGAATTTTTCTATTATCTTAGAGATTATTCCATACCGTCTACTGCAAAAATAGATTGATAATGTTTATTTCACATAATATTATTATCAGCAAAATAATAATAATAATAATAAATAATAATAGTAGTGATAATAATGATAGTATGACAACGACAATAATAACGATGATAGATAATAATAATGATAATAGCAGCAATACGAACAACAACAACAACAACAGCAGCAACAACAACAACAACGACAACAACAACAACAACAACGACAACAACAACAACAACAACAACAACAACAGCAACGACAACAACGGCAATAGTAGTAGAAATTGAAAATTTTAGCACAAAAAAAGAATAGTGTAACGATAGTTATTGGTTTTAGTAATATCAGTTATTATTCGTATTATTATCGTTAGTCTTGAACAGTTAATATTTGTAATGACTTAAAAATAAATAAATATCAGAATGAAAAAAATTTGATGAAAGTGACGACAGTAAAAGGATAACGATAAGGTGGGATTAATGGCAACGCATTCAAACTACAACTTGCCTTTGTTGGTTCCAGAAAGAAAGTGTATGATGATGGTGAAAAGCTTTATAGTCACTTGGTTGATTTTAGAGTCAGCTTGCCAGCTAGCTAAATGGGGACAAACAGATAAGTGACAGGAGAATGGAAGAGAACAGGACAGATGAGAAAATGGGACAGGCTTAGCCAGGATATAAATATATTTGTACCAAAGATCGATACAGGCATTCAAGTCTTTATGGTACCTCTTGCCTGTCAACCACAGAGTCTCTAAAATCGCATCATAGAAACGTATCGAATCATCGAAGCAAAAAGAGGGATTGGGGACTCAACGAGCATAAGACTCACTACTACACAAAATTTGATTGGACTTCGATAAACGACGACAACCATCGAGATCGAAATTAACTAACTCAAGCCGTTACAACTGATACTACCATATATTATAGCGACAATAATATACTGAATTGTGAAACACCCACTACAATTACCATCATCATCATCATCATCATTATCATCATCGTCATTGCGAATCTCTTCGTTTCCGTGCTTTGTCTTGCAAATAACTAATCAAAAAGCAAAGTATATAAACTTATCATAGCAATCCAACTATATTCCTAAATATTCGAGAAGAAATTCAAGTAATCAGGACGCAATAACAATAGCAATATTAACAACAGTATAAATAAAAATAATAATAAATAATAATAAATAATAAATAATAAAAATAAACAATAATAAAATTAAATAGTAATAAAAATAAACAATAATAATAACAAATAAACAAATAAATAATAATTAATAAAAATGATAATGATAATGATAATAATGATAGTAATAATGCTAAATAATAAATAATAACAACAATAATAGTAGTAGTAGTAATGAAAAAAATATTATCTGACACTGATCGTTATTAACGAAATGGATTATGAATAGTTAAAATGCATCAATAAGAATTGTCAGATTGTTTTACCTTATCTAATATTGTAATGTTTAATATGAAATACAACAATAACAATTCTTAAATGAAAAAGAAGAAAAATTTTAAAGTAACATAAATTGATTGATACGAAATATTTTCATCGTACAATTTAAGCTTAAAATAATTATTCACTTTTTTTGTGGTAGAAAAACGACAAAAGACAAAAAAGAGATCAGTAGCATAAAAAGTTTTAAATGCTACGAGAAATACGAACAGTTTTATTACAATATCTTAAATCGATGATTTCGGAGGATTGTGGAATAATTGGCAAAGTTTGTCGTGAGAGTTTTTCACAAAGATATATAGATCGTTGAAGATCGTTGAATAATGATTGCGGTAAGATAAAACTTAATAAGTTGAAAATTTTTTTTCAAAATAGATAAACTACTTCATCCTCTTTTCATCACCTTTAGTTTGAAAAAATTTTAAATATTTTTTTTCATTTCAATTTTTTTTTTAATTACTACTAATGATACTAATAATGATAGCAGAAGAAAGATTATTACTATTTTTAAGATTAGGAATTGTAAGTAATCAGGAATTGCAAATATTCAGGAATTGTAAATATTCAGGAACTGTAAATATCACAAAAATAAGAAATTCCGATAATTTTCCTAATTTGAATTTGAAAAGAAAATTTCAAAATTAATTCAACGTTTAATTTTTCCATTTACGGAACGTTTTTTTTCTGGAAACGTTTAATTTTTTTTTCAACTTATTAAAACAGTCCGGAATTATCCGTAATAATTCAACAATAACATAAACGTTAGGTATAACTACCATAAAGGGTAGGGACTTATTTGGAATCTTTTCAGATTACATTCCATTTAATCCAATAAATAGCTTGGCTATCGATGTCTTATATTTTACTTCCAAGAATTGATTATTTATTTCAAACTGAACTAAATGGATATGGATATGATATGGTAGTTGTAATGTCGAAATATTATTTTCTTTTTGCGATATATTATCCGATTTTTTGGAAGATAACTACTACAATGTCGGATACGGTCAAATATCAAATTTTCCGGTTTATCAATCATAAAGACTTACAAAATATTTAGCCATTTGTTGTAATTCATTTGGCTTTTGCAACAATATTAAAGGTATAATTCTGTTTTATATACCGTACAGGCCTTAAAAATCGTAAAGTAAGCTAAAAGAAGAAAGAAGCGAAATAAAAGAGAAGATCAATAAATGTAGAAGGGGATGGCTAAGCTATGGTGTTGCTTATGGTCTCACCAGGCCTGACTGGCGATGCATACTTGTGATTGTGAAAAGCATTGTGAGGCCTAGGATAATTGTGCGCCCCATTTGTGCGTCTGTGTGAATTGTAGGCACAACAATATTCAGTAGTATGGTTATATATATGTTGGAAAGGATATGAAGGAGTGGGTGGGGAAGGAATAGTTGTTAGGTTCAACAGAAAGGCATGGCCAGATGGAGCATTTATACAGACAGATGGGTGCACACAAACACACACACACACATATATATGTTTACATGCTCACATACACACACACACACACACACATACATGCACACAAAAATAATAGTTGAAAATGTAATTCTTGTGCTTCTGTTCGTTCTATCCCTTCCGGTATTATTGTTTCATACTTTCCATTCTTTTTTTGCTTTTTTCTTTGTTTTTTCCAAATGTCATCTTAATTAAAAGATAATAATATAATAGTAAGATCAATGATAATAACAACAATAATAGTAGTAATAGTTGTAGTAGCAGTAATTAGTAGTACTAATAGCAATAGTAGTAGTAGTAGTAGTAGTAGTAGTAGTAGTAGTAGTAGTAAATAGTAGTGAGGGATAAATAAAAGCCAAGTTCAGTCCCCTTTTGGTATGCTTTCTATATCTTTTACTATTATCAACAACAATAACTTTTGATGATCTTATCGTTTGTTTATCATTCTATTTTGTTGTGTTGTGTGATATTTTTCTTGCATTAACATATTCTAATAGTAGAGTATAGTTTAGTAGTAAGTACTAAGAAGCAGTAGTCATCGTAGAAGTTCAATGATTTATTTTATGATGCTTTTAATGCCTAAAGTATCCTAACTATCCTTCTACTACTACTACTACTACTGCTACCACCATTGTTGCATGCTTTCTGCATGAATCATTTCCTTTTTACGCCCCTCTTTCTCCCCGCCTCTTCTTAACATACTATTTTATTTCATGAAATTACTATACTGATTTTGCAAAAATTAAAAGCAGCACTCTATAATTTTGTTGCTTGTATATCGAAGCTATCTTCGCAATGCTATTTGCAAGAATCAATACCATACCGGCGGTTGTGGCATCTGCTTCTTCTGCTTCTTCCTCTTCTGATCCAATTTTTACCCACCCATTTTCTCGATGAGTATGACAAGAAGGCTTTAATGGGGTATGATGCGAAAGAAGAAGAAGAAAGCCGGAAGTCGTCATCATTCCTAACATTTGTAAAGTCAACATCATCTTTGCTCACATAGCTTGGCTCATTTAAAATAGCCAATATATATATAAATTGTGTGTATCATAGAAATCATACAAAAATGACAAGCCTAATATTATTATATATTTAAGTAATACTAAGCCTAATTGCTTTTCCATGCTTCTATTTATAGTTCTTATAATCTTATAATCTTTTAAAAAATAAATGTAAACAAACCAAAAGTTAATTTGAAGCAAAAAATCTTATCATAACATTATGTGCATTATAATAAATTATAATAATTATGTTTAATAAAATCACATCTTTAACGCATCGTATAAAAAAAATATGTTAATGACAGATATTAAAAAGATTAATTTGTTTTTTGTTTACTTTTTAAGTTTCGATTTAATTTAATTAAATTAATTACATCTAAAGTTCCACTTTAAAAGTCATGAAAAACATATTATAAGAAGTATACTTCTCGCATGGTAATTGCTAGTAAGTAATTTTATTAATTATAATTATTACGACATAAGATTTGCAAATCTAAAGCAATTATTATTCCTAATAAAAATAAAGATAAATTCTAATGGCGTAAATTAGTCCATAGGAAATTATAATCTTTGATTCTATATGATAAATTGATAAGCTATTGTTATCTTCTTTAGGCGAACAGTTAAATTAGCCTGATATACAACTTTTTTTTTCCCCCTGAAAAGCATATTATTATACATAGAAGCGATCAGATCAGATTATGATGGATAATTTAGAAATTTAATTTTCTCTCAGAGTTCATTAATTCGTTTTTATATTAGTCAATTCACTTATTGTTAATTAATATGTTCGTTTGGTTAATTGAAAAAAAGTTATTTCATAAAATTTCGAATGGTTGAAATATTATTGGACTAATAGTATTTGCCAATGATATAATTTAAAATCAAAAAATATTTTTTTAATAGAAATTAGATGTAAAAGATAAGAAAATTAAATATAATAATAATTACTGCCATTATCATTACTATTATCATTATTATTATCATTATTATCATTGCAAATATTGAAATATTCATGTTTGAAAATGGTTTTAATTTATCAAAATTTAAATGTATTAGAGGGAAAAAAGCAAGAAAAGAGAGAGAGAGAGAGGGAGAAAAAACAGAAGAGAAGTGAAAAAAATTAAATTGATTCTTTACAGAATTTACGAATATATGTCTAATGGAATTTCAACTGGTTAGTAGATGATGAAATAATAATGATAAATATTAATAATAATAATAAATAATACTAATAATCATAATAATAATAAATAATAACAATAATAATAATGGGTGATAAAAAGAACAATAATAATAATAATGAAGACGATGATAATGATAAGATGATAGGTGGAATAGTTAGCATGCTGAACATATGAGTGAAGAAGGAAGTAGTATAGTTTAGCTGGTAGGCATCACAACTTACCGTCAGCAGTGGATTATCATCATCATTATCTCAATCAAGATTTCATTCCTTCTGTTCCCTCAATTATCATCTTCTGTCTACAGGCAAGTGAAAAGCTTTCCCTTTTACCCTTCCTTCTTCTTCTTCACCACCACCTCTTTTCTTTCATCCCCCGCTTATTCCTCTTCCATCCACCTCTTCCCGACTTTTAAGAGAGGGAGAGAGAAGAAATGATAGTAGGATAGTTTGGAAATAAGAAACGAAGTAGAAGAAAGTTGTAAAGCATTGTTTATGAATTATTACTATTATAAAACCTTTTCAGGTATTACTTCAACTTTTACTTCTTCAGAATGAATCCTTTTTAAAATAAACTTTTTAAACAAACTTTTTAAAACAATTATTGAATTTGAAATTGAATGGAATGAAATAAATTATAATTGAAATATAATTAAGCGAAGGATTATTAATATATTGAGAAAAGGTATATATCATCCCTTTCTTCCAATAACATCTTCTTCATCAATCCACTAAAACTAAACTACTAAACAACTAAGCTGAAAGTCATTTCGAATTATGTTTAGTTCAAATACACACAACACACAAATTCTCTTGGGATAGTTAAGTTTTAGTGTGCGCCTTCTGTTATTTTACAGTTGTTGTAGTCTTCCTCCTTCATTCATCTTCATCCTTATCCTTATTCTTATCCTTATCCTTATCATCATCATTATTATCATCATCATTGTCATCTTTCTTTTTCTTTTTCTCTCTCTCTTTCTTTCTCTCTTATCTCTTTTCCTCCTTTTTGCTATTTATTTAGCATTCATTTTTCTTGTGAAATTTCACTTCCTACTAAATGTATTCACTTATTACCGCCTGTTTTCCTATCTCACTTATAATCATCATTTGATCCTAAAAGAAAAAAAGATATCATCTTCCTGTTTCACTTATCACCGATAATAGCATCAAACATCAGTAACCGAGCTCTAGTAGTAAGCAACAGCAGTAGGGCACAGTTGTATTGTCAATAATCTAATCTTCTAGAATGAAAACAGTAATTGTGTTAGTGATAATGATATTATAATGATAATAATCATATTAATTGTGTAGATAATTCTTTTATCTATCAAATCAAAATATCTATTACCACTATCATATTATCTCTAATCATCTTAATCAATCCACATACAAACATACATACATAATATTACAACAGCTAAGAAGATGAAGAAATAGAGGAAGAAAGTTTAGTTCAACCAATATGAAAGCTTTATAATCACATGCACATCAACACAGCTGACACACACACACCACACACATACCACATACACACACATACATACACACACATACATACATACATACACAACCATATCACCGTTTCCTCACGGGAAAACGAGAAAAGTTTACTTCCTTAGAGCAAGCCAAAAATTATAAACGATCCGTAGAATCGTTCCTGTTTTTTTTTTTCCTTCCTCTCTTAACCTCCTCTTCTCTTTTCTCTCCTTCCCTTTCCCTCTCTCTCTCTCTCTCTCTCCTTCTTACTTCATTCAAGTAACTATTCATAATTTTCACTCATAATCGATACGTATCTCTCTGTCCACTTCTTTCCTACCAGCCTGTATATAATATGTGTATGCGTCTTTACAGTTGTTGTTTAATTGAAAGTTTTTTTTGAAATGATTTATAAAGATGCTATCAAGTTGGATTATATACACATATTATCATCTCACATCTGTTACATAACACGTCATCCTTATCATCATTATAATTATCATCATTTACTATTATTATTATTATTATTATCATTATTATTATTATTATTATCATCATATGTGCTCTGTTTATCAATAATGAGAAAATAGTTCCTTTAATTTTTTTCTTTCTAAAACATAAAATTAGTTTTAAATTAATTTTTAAAAAAAATTAATCTAAAGCATAAAATTAAATTAATTAATCATTTAGCGGTGAAGGATAAGGTGTAATAAACAAAAGTGAAATAAATGAATAAACAAACAAACAAACAAATAATATTTAATTCGACCAATAATCACAGTGTAATCATTTAACAAATAAAATGTTTGGCGTTTGGATAATTTAATCATATCAACTGATAATTTCAATAAACTTATCAAGAATTCAAATATGTTAAGTTTAAATTTTAATGAAATTTTTTTCGGATTATTACCAAGAAGATTCTTTTTATTGTTTACCGCAATTTAAAGTGTTAGAATTGATTAATTAGAATGAAAATTTACGACTATATGCGTTGCTTTTAGATGAAAAATTTGCATATTTCCATTATCGCGAGAGTATCAAACAAACAAAGAGAAAGAGATAACTAATCAAAACTTATAAATTAAAATAAATGAATATCCAAAATTAAGAAAAAAATACAAAATTAATAAATTAAAACAAAAGATTACTAAAAACAATGAAAAGTTGAAAGTTCAAATACAAATGAATGTTGTTAATTTGAATACAAAACTTATAAATTAAAATAAAAGAAACAATGAAAATTTGAAAGTTCAAATACAAATGAATGTTGTTAATTTGAATAATTATATATTTTTCTATAAGCATAGTTTTCTGTTTTTTCTGTTTTACATCATTAAATCATTTTGATTAAAATAATTTCAAACATTTATTTTTAATTTTTATTAATATCCAATTGTCTATGTATTCTAACCAACTAAATTTCGATATTTTAATTACTTATTGTTTTAATAATTTTAAATTTCACTAAAAATTATTCAAATTCATTGATTAAAATGCACAAAGAAGAAAACAGGGTGGCAGCAATAAATCAATAAAAAGAAATAAATATTATAATAAAGTATTTCAATTACCTTTGTTAGCAGTAAAATTAAAAATTGAAAGAGAAAAATTTAATAAAATAAAATAGTAACGAAGAAGGATGAAAAATACATGAAAAAAGAGTATGAATGAATGAAATAAAAGAAGAAGAAGAAGACTAGATAGTATAGTATATTTATAAATAGGACAAACAAGAAATTGAAATGATTGACACTTTTTTTCTCTCTCTTTCTTTTTTTCTATTTTTTGAAATTAAAAAAATGAATAATTTTAACTACCTGCGCATTTGCATATCCTCTGAACTATCACTTTTATTGGACCATAGCGAAAGCTCGCTATGCGGGAATTATTGTCTATTTCTTTGGGTTTCTACCGTGTTTGCCTAGCATTTTTGGTAAAGTTTTC
>CAKAEH010000722.1:0-122214 GCA_916381525.1 Cercopithifilaria johnstoni
AATTAAAATAATTCTTATTTATTAATATTAATATCATTTATTATTTATTTGTTTGATAATATTATTATTATTACTATTATTATTATCGTTATTTTTACTATTCTTGATTTTTTGGTTTCCAAACTTTTATATTTAATTTAAAAAAAGTAAGAAGAAAAAAATATTTACTTAATTTATTCTAAGTTACTAATATGAATTTTTTTTGAAGTAATTCAAATTTTAATGCTTTCCTTTCAATAAATTCCTGAAAAATAATTGAAAAGATATATTTTGTTTCTAATTAAAACAAAAAAAATTATATTAATTTCATATATTTTTTTTAATTGATGATTCATTTATTATTGTTGCTATTATTGTTGTTTTTGTTGTTGTCGTTGTTGTTGGGAATTTTTATTGGATGTTGAAGGAAATGAAGTGAATTGCTGTTTTCTTACTTCTTCAGTACTTCCAACATGTGCTCCATCTTGATCGTTTGATTTTTTTGCATTGTATGGCCGATGTGAATTACGTTCCGTAACAAATCGTCGGATTTCATGCCTAAGTAAAAAATGAGAGCAAAAAAGTGCAAACAAAAGAAAGAATTAATTTTCTTAAGAAATGATAAGATAATAATTGCGGATGAAAATACCTGAAATCAACAAGTTCGCCGGGTGATAAATCACCGGAATTATCCACATCAACTTTGTTGAAAATTTGTCGTGTTATTGACCGTTCAACTTTATATTTCAATTCGATCAATTCTTCTAATTCATTATTTGTTACCATTTTATCCTTGTTCATATCAAATTCCTAAGTAAAAAAAAAAAGTGAAGAAAAAACGACAAAATATTTACGATAAATTTATTCAAATTTTTAATAATTTCTAACAATTTTTGTCTGATAAATTTAATCAAAAATTTGATAACTCTTTCATATGATGATTCATCAAAATTTTTAGCAATTTCTGTTTGATAATTAATTAAAATTTTAATTCATCACTTTTCAATTTGATAATTATCAGAAAATTCCAACACACTTTTGCTTGGTAATTTATCGAATTAGCAACAATTCATCACTTTATATCTCTATTTTTATTGCTACTAGAAATACTTCAAAAAAAGCATTTAAAAATTCGTAGGAAATGAAAAACGTACTTTAAAATGATCTGTAGCAAATTTAATAGCACTTAGTCGTACGAGCCGTAAAAAATCAGCTAATTCCACTTTGTCTAATTTTCCACTTTTATCCTAAAATATTTTAGCATATATAATTATGCAAAAAAAACTTGTAAATTACTGTTTAGAAAATTACTGAAGAAAATTATTTAAAAAAGATTTATTGATTTAAATTATTATTTACAAGAAAAAAGAAATATTTAATAATTCACAAAATTTATAGCAAACTCTTTTTTTTACCTGAAATAATTAATATTAATAATTGAAATTAGACTAACAAAATTAAATAAAAATAATAGGAAATATTGACTGGAATACGAAATATTATTACCTGATCAGCAATAACAAACAAATTAAACGTTTCTTTAGCATCCATATCATCTTGTCGTCGGGCCATTGCAACAGCTTCGGAATTATTAATATATCCGTCGCCATCACTATCAATTTCCTGAAAGTAAATCAATAATTAATTATTGAATAGGAAAAGAAAATGTAATCTGTCAGGAAAAAAGAAAATCAAATAATACTTTTTGCATCATTTACCTTATTGTATTTTTAAAACAATTTATATTAATTCAATTTTTATTTTTTATAAAATATTTTAACTTACATTTTTTCTTTAATAAATTTAGTTCTATTCTAAAGTAATAATTAGACATTGTGAAGTTTTTTGAGAAATTTATATTAGCCACATATTGTTTTAAAATAATAATTCAAATAAGTGATAATTAAAATTCTAATTTTTAATCTTAAAATAATAATTCGTTCCTTTTTTATAAGCTTATTTATTACAAGTGAATTAGTAAATTTTGTCATTAAATTCTTTTTCTACATCGAAAAATTTTTTAAATATTAATTCTAAAATTTGTAATGTACGAAAAAAAATTATACAAATAATTATAACCTGCATAATGTCTAAGGCATTTTTTACAGCTTTACTGCGTATCACTGTCCGAAATCCGGTAAATTCAACTGGATCCAACTGTCTATCTTCATTTTCATCTGCCTGAGCAAAAAATGGTCCAAGAATTTTTTCATCAAAACCATAATGATCAAATGCGATACGTTTAGCTTCATCCATTGTTACAGTACCACTTCCATCACGATCAACTACCTAATCACCAAAAAATAGAAAGCTAAGTATTGATAAAATAATATTAAATTAATATTATTTATTTATTTCATTTAAAATTATTTAAATTTTTTTAAAACCTTTAAATGCTTTACAAATAAATATAATAATTAAATAATTAATACTAATATATTAATATAATTCCTTTCTTTGATTTATTCATTAAAAATATTTTCAATGCTTTATAATAAATGCAATGATAAAATAAAATTATAATTATTACTCATTCCTTAATTTTATTCATCTTTTAAAATTATTCAAAGATTTCAGATAACCTTTAATGCTTTATTTGATATATCAATAGCACGTGAACGAATAATTCGTTCGAAATCAGCAAATTCTGGTGCATTTAATTCACCATCGTTATTATCATCAACAGATATTACCATTTCATTTACATCATCCGCACTGATACCTTCCTGCTCAAATGCTATCTTTTGAGCTTCTTTCATATCAATATGTCCATTTTCATTTGTATCCGCATTCTAGAACAATATTCTATCTCAATAATTTTTTTTAGTCAGTATTAATTAACAATTTTGAAACTGAACTGCTCCATGTACGTAATGGAAAAGTGTAATTGCAATACTTTCAATTTTACTACTGTATTTGCTATGAAATAAATTTACTTTCATATTTAGGAATTTAGCTAATTTATTTCATGTTATTAATTATAACCTTGATTTTTAAAAAATTAAAAAATTAAATTTTTAAAATTTAAAAAATTAATTAAAAATTACTATCATTAATTAAAATATAAGCTTAATTAATTAATTAATATATAATAGAAGCATATATGTCAATCAAATAAATATAACACTTAACTTCATTATGTTATATAAAATCAATACTTAAAAATGAAACATTCATCTCATTTTATTTGCAAAATTATTTGCAATATTTTTAGAAAGGTTGGAGAAAATTTTCATGATAAAAATAAAAGAGTTAAATTAAAAAATTTAAATAAAAGAAAAAAGAAATATAACCTTCATAATTTGCCTAGCAAGCCGAATTGACATTGCTCGAATGCGTCGTCGTAATTTGCTAAACATTGTAGCATCCATTTCATCACTTAAATTTGGTACCACTAAACGCCATACACGTTCCACATCACGATTTCCAATTCCATATTCTTTAAAAATATATTCCTGCGCTTCTTTCAATGACAATAATCCGTTATGATCTTTGTCAACTGTCTGAAAAAAAGAAGAAATTATTTTAACAAATAAAATTTGAAAGTTATAATTTTATTGAATTAATTTTCAAGATCAGTTTGGGAAAATTAATAATTCTTAACAATTATAATAACTTTATTATAAAAAGCGCTAAAATTAAAACAATTGGAAAAAATATTATTGTAAAAAAAGTATAAATACAAAAAAGAAATTAATATTTTTAATATTAAAATTTTCTTAAAAATGTTATTTTATTTAATGATGAAAAAATTAATTACATAATCTTTTAAAATTTTGAAAATTAAAAAACAAAAATGAAGCACTTATAATGTGAAATTACTTGCAAATAACGTTGTGCAGCACTTTCAGCTTTTGCAAGTACTAATGGTCGTATATCATTGAATTCAATCGATGTTAAATAACTATCACCGTTTTTATCAACCTTAAATAAAGCACAAATTTTGTTATATAAATTAATTGAAAAGTTATTTTAGAAAAAAGGAAAAAGAATGAAATGGTACACAAAAAAATAGATATATAATTAAATATTGGATATTTAAATATTATATAAAAATAAGTATTCCATTTAAAATTTAAGTTTTGCATTAAATTTGCGTGAGAAAAGTTTCATATTAATAGTGCTAAATGATAGCATGATAACATTTATTGTCATTTCAAATTTAATACTTCGTTAAAAAGATTTTCGACGACGTTACTGGATAATCCATGATGTACAAATGCAGCATATTGTACTTCATCAAGACTTAATGCACCATCACCATCCAAATCAACACTTTTATCTACAGGTGGTAATTGTGCGGTAATTCCGACAGCAGAAGAATCTCCTTGAGAGGCATTACCAACAGGAAGATTTCCTTGCAATGAGACGACTTGATCTGAAATCGATACTAATAATTTACAGTTCATTGCAATGACAACTTGTAATTTTGAAAATTAATTTTTAATTTAATATTTTACATTAATATTTCTTTTAAATAATCAAGAAATTCTTGTGAAAATCAAAGAAAAAATTTGAAGATAAAAGTTTGTTATTTCAAATTAATATTTAAAATTGAAATTAAACAAAAAATATGCAAATATATTATTTATAATTAATTATTGTAAAAACGAATTGAAATTTTTTAACAGAAAATATTTAATTTCATTTTTTCTTTGTAGATTAATTATTCAAATTTATAATATTATTTCGAATTTGCTAATCATTCTTTTCTTTATTTTATTTAAAAATACTTTATATTAGTTGAAAAATTTCCATCCCTTCTTTATCCCTTCTTTTCTTTCGTAGAATTTCAGAAATTCACAAACCATTTCAAAATTTTCATCTAATTTCATTTGACTGATTTTTTTCATTCCGATATTTTCTTCTACCCACATTTTTCCATACATTTTTTTCAACATAAATAAAAAAAAGAGAACAATTTTTTCTGTTAACATTTCATTAATTCTAACTGTTCTTCCCGGGTGATATCAATTTTACCGTCGAAATTTCAACAAATTTATATAAAATGATGCCAAAGAAAAAAAAGATTAAGTAGTAAATGTTGTACAAAATGACAAATTTCACCTTTTTTTTTGTCCTAAATTATTTCTATTTCTGATTTTGTTTCCATTAATTCTTCCAAAACGGAAAAAAAACGGAACGGTGGGAAAGACAAAGTAATTTGATTTCAATTCGATAATTTAAAAAATTTAACATGAAATTTTCATTATTCAATAAATTCGTATTAGCAATTCCAATTTCAGAAGCGATAGATAGAAAATATGAATATGATTGATTAAGGAATGAATAAGTGTGAAATATCGTAGTCTTTCTTAATTTAAAAGTTTTGCTTTATTTGATCATAATTGAAAAGTTTGTTAGTGAAATGAAGAAAAGGTAAAAATTGATGTAAAGATAATATATTGCAAGTAGGATTTTGTGATTTAAAGATTTTATCAATTGATTAAAATAAATTGGTAATTGTTGAAATACCTTGTTGAAGTCGTCGTAGTGCTTCCATACGAGCCATCATTGATGCCTGAGCTAAAGATAATACTTTTTCTATTTGTTGAAGTTGAAAATTTGTCAAAAATTTATTTGAAATCAAAATTATTAAATATTATTGTCTTTTTATAATATTAAATTTTCAAAAAATTTATATACTTTTAACAATAAATTGAAAGAATTAATGAGTTATGCAATAAAACAAAAATTTCTGTTTCAATTTTAATTATTTGCAAGAAATTTAATTTAAGCAAATAAATTATTGTGAAATTTGAATTTTAGAAATTTATTGAAATTTGAATTTTAGAGAAAAAGTTTGGAAATTATTACAAAATTTTGGCAAAGCTTATAATTTACTTTATAATTTTAGCTTTTTGTTTATGAAATTCAAGAATTCTTTCTATAATTTCGATCGCAACAATAAAATTTACGAATTATTTAATAAATTTCATTATCAAAGATGAAATTTATGAATTGATTGATAAGTTTTGTGGGTGAAATTTGAAAGATAATTCATAAATTTCTAAAGATAAAATTTATTAGTCAATTTATTTAAAGTTTAAAAAAGAAAACAATTCATAATGTATTTCTGAATTTTCTCCATTATTAATATATTATTTTACATTGTGATCGGATTGTCCAATAATTTCATTCGAAATGGATTTTAAAATAATTATTGGATAAAAAAAACAAAGACAAAATCATTTGCATGGATATTTTTTCATTCAAACAAGAAAGGGACAGATGAGAAATGAATGTGACCTGATTGTGTTGATTGATCTCCATTGATTTGTTTTGCTGGACGAAAATTTGATGGTAACTGTTGTTGTTTTGATGTTGTTGTTGTTGTTGTTGTTGTTGCTATAGCATCTGAAAGATTCATGGAATTATTGATTTAAAATAATGATAATTCTAACAATCTTTTCAAGTTTTAATTTTAGTTTTAACTTTAAAAATAATTTAATTGAATGACAATTACAATGAGTAATTTATTGTTTTCAAATTATGAACTCATTTAAAAATTTATTCACAATTTTAATATCTTGAAATTATTCATTTTATAAGACTTTCCGTAATTAATAAATTTTCAGGTACAGAAATAAATTAATACAAAATGATTACCTAATGCGCGACGATTATTGTGAGGTATTGCATAAGTTGCGCTTAATGCAAGCAATAAATGAAAAATTAAGTAAAACATTTTGCTGCAAATATTCCTTCATTAAATTTTGCAATTTAAATTGATAAATTAATTATTATTTTAATTATCAGTCAGCGTATTTATCATTATTTTATATACGAAATATCTTTATGCATTTTGTTAATTTAAATAACAGTGATTAGAGTAATAAATGAACAATAATCATTATCATATTGCCATGCATTAGTAAACAATAAGAAATGATAAAGGTATGCGTTATCAGTAATAATTAAAATAGCACCACAGAATGATAAATGATATCATATTACATTGTTTATCAGTAATGGTTGCGAAAAATTGGAATCAAATTTAATTTTACAAATCAACATTGTAATTAAATAAAGTAAAATATGAACGATAAGAGTATGATGGAAACGATGCTAAAATTAAATTGATATTTATGGTCTGGAAATCACACGACAGATACTACTATTGAATGAGTTTATCGACCTTTTAACAACAAGAAGGTCACCAACACGGAAGACATATCAATGGTAATAGTAGTTAGTAATAGCATTACAATAATCATCTGTACATATATCATATACTAATCATTCTTAATTTCACTCCCAACGAATTTATAATTGTTTTTTTTTCATTAAAATAAAGCAATAATTTAGTTTTCTTTTATTTTCCATAATAACTATCCTAAAAAAATTCTGCAATTATGCGTATTGACCAATAATTTTGTTCCTAATTATCAGAGATATTTGATAAAAAGAATTACTATTCAGATATAATGCAAATAATATCTAAAATTTTTGAGTTTAAATTTGAAATATATTTAAAAATAATCGAAAGGCACGTTTTTGGAAATATGTACATTGATATTAGTTCATTTCGTTTTAAAAATAATTTCTTGATTATTGCAATAATTTTTAAAATCACATATTGACGGGGATTAGTAGAAATAAAATGATAATTCAAGATAGCAATAATAACAATAATTAATAATAATAATAACAATGATAATAATGATAATAATAATAATAGTATCGCAGACTGAGAATTCAAAGTATCACTATTTGATTCTGAATTTAAAATTGAATTTATAATTAATCCCTTACTGAACCTTTGCAAATTGAATTGCAAAATTTTGAAAAGTCCAAAAAGATTGTTTATCTACTAAAAGAATAAAAATGAAAAACAAAACGAATTCACTAATTGCATTTAAGTGAAGGAAATTTGATATGACGGTTTTAAGTGAATTGAAATTGCTGCAAGATTATATATCATGCCTATTTTTTACTAATATCTTTTAAATCAATTCATTTCTTTTTTTATTATTATCGCTATTATTGTCAATTGCTTTTATTTATTATTATTATTTTATTATTATTATTATTATTATTATGATTACTTCGCTGGAATTTTGTATTGTTTCATTATAATATTATTCCACTATAACGGGGCGATAACTTCAGGCCTCTTAATAAGAACAGCCAATTCCAACGAATTATCAATATTTTAAAAACACAAAGCAAATTATTAATTATTCCCTATTTCTAATATTGCAATGTTTCACTGACTTTTATCATCGATTCAACGATTTATAATTATTTCCTTTCATTTCGTATAATTTATTTTAATGTATATTGGAAAATTTTTATTATATATTAATATGTGAAAAATTTTCTGTACGTATGCGTAATTGGCTTACTTAAATTCCGATTATTGTCGTATAAATAGCAAATTTAGTAAAAGCAAAATAACTGCCCAATTAATCATTAAATAATAACAAAGAGAGGTACGTAGGAAAATTGAGGAAAAGATAATTTGGACAAATCGGATAAAAGATTTCAAGAAATATGAGTGAATAAAAAAATTTCGAAAATTCATTTTCTGTCGTAAAATTAATAATTGTTGAAATTTTGCATCAATTTTTCAACTAAAAAAATTTCTGCAGTAAAACATTTCATATTATTACAACAAAAAGTAATATATATTTACCTTTAATTTCTCATATAATGAAGTTTTAAAATATCCGACATATCATTGAAATTCTAAAATATCTGATATGATCCACCAATGATACATTATAACAAAAGATTATATCAAATTTGTTTCTTTCAAATGTAATTATTTTTCGGATTCATTTACAAGAAATGCTTTCTTTATGAATTTCATATTTACATCATTTCAATGAAAAATTACTTAGTATTTATGAGCTTAAAAATGTTAGCATTCCAAGGCAAATATTTTTCATTCAAGAAAAATTAAAGCACAATTTAAAACTTCAAAAACTTCGTAACGCTTAGAAAAGAACTTATTTTGATAACTGATATTTATAGCGATTGAAATGATAATGATAGTAATGTATGACGACAATAATTAGATGTTGATTATGATAATAGTTGATAATAATTATTCTCCACCATAATAATAATTATCATTATTATCATCATCAACATAAATTCATCACCGCAATCATCATTAATGTTATCACCATCATTGAGAATACTATCATCATCATCATTATCATCACAAATACATCACTATCATTATCATTGCTATCACAATACCACTTTCCTCATTATCATCATAAACACCATCATTATCATTATTATCAAAAATTATGAGGAAAGCGATGAAAATCATAGCAATTATAACTCCTTGCTGTAATTTCTAAAAATTAAAATGGCAAGAAGCAATCAATAAAAAAAGATTATTGAAATAATCATCTGTGTAAGACTAAAAATCTACTTAAATCTGATAGCGAGCTTAATCGCAAAGAAGCAATTTTAGTATTAAAGCTTCTGCCAGCCACTTTTTATTGACATCATTAAAATGAAATAAATGCAAACTAAAAACATTAATTAGACTGAATTTTAGCATCAAAATCTATAAATTGGCTAATAAATACAAATATGTTTAGACAAAAAGAAAAAAGATGAAAGTTTCATCTAATTGACAGCCTCAGAAAGAAAGTTATTTGGTAATAACTGCCAACTATGCGATCATTTCTTTTTGTTAATTACCGATAAGCAAATAATAATAACTTCAAATAATTTGAGAATAATTTTAGTGAAAGAATTAAATATAAATGTAATAAATTTCTTTTCATTAATAATTAAATTTTAATTTTTCAAAAAAATTCTAACATTTCAGTTTATATTGAAGGGGAAAAAAGGGAAGAGAAATTAAGGTATTTGTGATCATAAATTAGGTCTTGTTAATGATTATTTCACAATGAACAAACGCAATGATAAATGCAGAAGATAAGAAAATTTTCAAACAAATGAAAATGTTGAAAATTTCATACTTAAAAACTCTCACTGAAATATTAATGTATTTTCACATTGTTGTGACAATCGAAAATAATTAAAAATTAATAGCTATTAAAAATAATTCATTTGTTCATTTAAAAAAATTTTAAATTTGATTCATATTTCCTGAGAAAAATCAAAGTTAAAAATATTCTAACTGTTGGAAATCTTTAACCTAATTTTTTACATGTCACAGTTTCTATTAATAGAAAAACTTCTTACAGTATATGAAAAAAGAAATTGGAAGCGTTTAAAATTTAAATTTAAAAAATCTTTCAATAAGAAATTACAATTGAATAATTGTTGCATTTGTGATGCCATTATTTAATAAAGGTATTTAGGAATAAGTATTAATAAAATATAATATCAAAATTTTAAGTATAATATTTCTTTATCTATTAAAATTTTAAGCATAATTTTTCTCTATCTATTACTTTTGACATTTATAAAATGCATAACTTTGAAATATTAAAATTAACTTTGAAAAAATAAAAATAAAAAAAGAGAGAAATAGAAATCAAAACAAAGAATTTATCGTTATCTTTCTTCATTACAAATGAATTTTAGGAAAGATTGAATGCTTAAAAATATGAAATTATCATTGAGACATAATATTCAAACGATAATTTATACAATGAAATTTATATTAGCGATCATTTAAAGAGCCATTAATCAATTTCAAAATTACGAACAAATTTTTAATTTTATTTTTTAGAAAAAAATCGCTTCTATGGGTAAGTTAATCGCTTTCATTCGTCTAATTAAAATTAATAATGTTGGTATCAGTAATTATTTATCAATAACATCAATATCAATGAAAGCAAATAATAATAATAATACATAAAAAAGTAAGGTCATTGTCTTAGTATTGGTATAACTAATTAAAATTTAAATAAAATCAATCAACATATTGAAATAATAATTAGTTCCGTTTATCATCATCATTATCATCTTTTAACTAATAAGTTTAATAATCGATATATTTCCACATTTAGTAGAACGCTGCAAAATTCAAATCTTTTAAATCAATACAAAAGTTTAAATATAAAGAAAATATTTATAAATTAATGAAAGATAATTTCAAGATTATATTAAATTTAAGTTAATTCATTAATAGCTGATATTAAGTGATCGATGCAATCGAATTTCTCAGTAATATTTAACAGTTGCAAAATGTATTTGTCATTAAATTAAGAAACTATTCTTATAAATTGTCGACTAATTTAAATTGTTGGAAAAAAGATAATTCAACAAATGACAAATTTTTGTATTATTTTCTGTTTAAATTTAAATCTGATAAATTTTAAAATTTAACATTTAAAATTTAATGTTACATTTAACATTTTAATTTAACAAACAATTTAACAATTTTAAAATTTAAGAAAAATCACTTAATGGAAATTTAGAGTAAGTAGAAGGAAGAGGATAAGGGAGAGGAAAAAAGCCGATATATGGATTTGCCAAAAATTGTTACTATCTTCCTCCTCCTTCATTCTCCCTCTTCCTCCTTTTCCTTCTTCTTCTTCATCCTTCCTTCGAAAGTTTTCCTCTTTGTTTCACCGAATCATTTAGTTGAAAGGTGTTCCTTAGTGTCGTTTATTAAATTTAGGTTAAGATTGATTCTAATCTTTTTCTATTTGCTAAGAAATAAAATTTAAACGGCAGACAAAATTCATTTTAAATGAAACTAAACAATTACAAAATATTACTAATAGTTAAATCTTATGATAACTATTCATATAAACTTTCCTTTTGTTTCTATGAGATTTGAAATGAATTACGAAAAGTTTACAAAATAAATATTCAAAAATTCGTAGGTAATATATAATGAAGTAAAAACTTTTAGAGATTATTGAGAAATTTGCATAATTTGGAACGAAAAAAAACGTGCAAAAGTAGTGATTAATTAATTAATTAAAATATGGTCTAACACACAAAGGAGTAATTTATATTTGGCTTAATGTAGCAAATTAATAGAATGATTTATTTCTTTTAATTTTTTCAAATGATTGAAAATTAAAAAATTTCCATTAATCATTCGACTTTCTGATTGTTGTCTAAAATTGAAAATTGCCAGTTTTTAGAATGTAACCTTACGATTTCAACAGTGAATTATCGAAAAACTACAATATTTGAATTTTAATTCAAAAATTTTCATAAATAAATTTTAAATTTTATAGTTTATAATATATAATTAGAAAATCATAATATTCATTGAAGTCGTAAAAAATATGTGTGTGTGTGTGTGTGTGTGTGTGTGTGTGTGTGTGTGATTTATGCTTGGATTTATTTATGGGAAAGTAAGCAAAAATTAGTAATTTCAATTAGCAAATTTTTTTATTAACATTTTAGGTAAAAAGTGAAAATTGAAAATATAATTTATGAAGGAAAATATGTGAGAAAGAGATTGGATAGATTATAAATCTCATTTAAATTAATCATTTAAACTTCAAAAATTAACTACTTATAGTTAAACTTGAAAATATTTATTATCATAGAATAATTTTTTGTAAACATTTCAGAGGGAAAATTTCAAAATCTTTTTGTATAATTTAAATTTAAGAGAAAGATCACAAGTGATGATTAAGACTTGCGCCAACAAATCAGATACAGGTCACACTATTGATCGGTAATGTAATTCCTCCATTTTATGATAAAAAATTAGGATAAATTAGAATGGATGTGATGAAACAAAAGATTATATGTATTGCAAAAATTATACTAATAAATTCAAAAAAAGTTACTTTTTATATGATTTAAATTAGTTCACTAATTATATATGTATACGGAAATATATATATTTTTCTTTCATTATAAGCAATATTAAAACGGAAATACGTTTACAATAAATATTGTTTAACTATAATAAATATTATTAGATATAATATTTCTTGTAGTATATATATTATGCAAAAAATTTTTTCCTTTCCTTACCTTTCCTTTCTTTCCTTTTTTTAATTCCGTTATTTTTTAACAAAACCGGATTATAATACATCTAATTGATGGGTGCTCATTGAAGTAATTAAAATAAAAAACTTTTTTAATAATTGGACAAGTTTTATAACGTAGCATTTTAAATGTTGAATTTTCGTCTTTCTTTCATTTCTTTTTAAATTGATTTTTTAATTGCTGCAATATTTACGAACAGAAATTGACTAACTGTGAGAAGAAAAGATTTCTTAATTATTTCTTGTTTTTTCTTTTTGATAATTTTATTGATTAATTGATAATATATTATTCATTTCTTTTTTGATCAACTATTCACATTCATAAATGCAGTAAAATGCTTTTAAAATAGTATTGAATTATTAAATTCATCAATATATATAATTATACCGGTTTGCTTGATCCGTAATTAACGATATAATCACTTAAAATTCACAAAATCTCTTCATTATTTCAACCAATACGAATAGAATTTTATAAATTATACGAATAGCATAAGGCGTATGATCAATAATTATTAGTATTATTACTATTATAATTATAATTACGATTATTGATTATTGCCACTGCCATTATTATAATTATTATTTGTTGTGATCGATGTTGAAATAGAAATGCACTTCTTTTTTCGTCTTTTTTTTGTATTCATTATCCTTTACCACTTTATTTTCATTTATTATAATCGTTTTTAATTAAAATTTTATTTAATTTTGCATAATTATAAAAAACAATGGAAAAACAAAAACTCTTAAGTTTCATTTAATTTGTAGAAATTTTAAACCAAAAAGCTAATTAATTAGCTTTTATTTACGCTATTGAAATATTTTATAACTATTTTTTTCAATTTTATATAACTATTTTACAACTATTTTTTCAATTAATATTAATTTCTAACATTCTTTTGTCTCTTTGCAACAAAAAGAAACAAACGAATAAATAAACGTACTACGTTATCTTAATGATAAAATGATTTATTAAATAAAATCTATTAACTCTTACAAAGTAATTTGCAGAAAAAATGAAATCTAAAATATTATTATTCTAAAAATGTTTAACTGTAATTACTCAAAGTTAAACAATACATAAATGATTTGACGTATTCGATTGGAAAAGAAGAAAATCGTTGAACACAACGTTGCAAAGTATTTCAACGAGAAATCATTGAGTTGTCTTCATATATATATATATATCATCAAATTAAAATTAAAATTTATTTGAAATGATCATCAAGTAAAGCTTGCTTTTCATTTTGCAAAATTTAAAATTATCAAAATAGATTTCAGTTATTGATGCTAATTTAAATATTAATTTAATTAAAAGAAAGTCATAAATTAAAATCTATTTAAAATAATGCACAGCAATGCTAATAATTAATAGGTAAAGTTCGTTTTTCATTCTGCAAAATTTAAAACTATCAAAATAGAATTCAATAAAATAGTGATAGCGATATAAGCCTTTGCTTTTTTAATTAATTATAAGAAATAAAAAATTTTTCAAATCATTAATTGATATTATTTCACTTTTCTATCAATTAGCGCAATTAAAATATTTCATCACATGCAACTTTTTTTAGGCTGTCACTTTTTTAATAATTATAAAATTAAAATAATATATTTCTAACAAAATAAAAATAATTTTTGATTTCCCAAATTAATAATAATAAAAGTTAAAAGAAAAAGAAAATGTAAACTGTCATTATCTTATTTGTTCTATAATTTGTGAAAACAAAGATTTTTAAAATTTTCTATTAATTAATTACTTTAACATTTCCATTAATTTCAATAAAAACGTCAGAAAAAATTAAAGTAAAAATTAATTATCTTAAAACAAAAGGAGAAAAAGAAGAAAAAATGAGAAAAAAAGTTGCAATTATTTTAACAGAAAAAATATTTTGCGATAAATTTTAATTTAATATTATTAAATTCACTGAAAATTAATGCGTTTATTAATTTCACTTATTTTAGTTCTAAACAAAAGGTTAGAAGAATTGGTTAAAAACAAAAGAAAATAAAAATAATGAAATTAAAAGAAAAATAAAAGGTCAGATTTATGCCAAGGTCAAATTTCAATCATTAACTTCCCTACGACTTTCTTCCTTTCTTCATTTCAAATTTTTTTCCACTTTTTTCATTTCATTTCGTTATTATTGCTTCGACCATAATAATTCTTTAAATTTAAACTTATCATTTCTTTTTTGTATTTGAACGAATAAAAGAACGGAATGGAATGATTAATGTTCAAATCTGTCAATAAGAAAAGATTTCATTAATGTTAAAATTAATTCAAAAAAATCTTTTTTTTGAATTATTAAAAATTAAACAAAAAATACAAATTAATTAATTAATTAATTAATTAATGATAGCATTTGTTGCATGCAATAAGTTAAAAGAAAAAACTGTGCAAAGAAAAATTTTTTTTGAATAATAATTTTTTGCATGGCATTAAATAATACGAAAGAAAAGAAGCGGAAAAAGGAAAATGCCGCCATTAAACTTTCATAGCAAATTCGCTTTGATAGTTTTTATCATCAAAAATAGGTAGAAAACGGCTGGCAATAAACGAATGAACAAATGGATTTAAATAATAAAAGAGAAAGTATAATTTATTTCTCTTAGCTAAAATGATTTTAGAGAAATTAGGAAACAATAATTAAGAAAGCATAAATTAATAATTATTTTAAAATGCTTTGAAATTATTTCATTCTTTTTTTCTTTAATTTAAAATTTAATAATTTGAAAGGTTTCTTTTATTGTTTTAATTAAAAAAGTTTTTTGTTCTTAGAAGAATTTCTTTTTTTCGAGCCAATATTAAAAATAAACCAAATCGATGAAAATAATGAATTGATAAATGAAATAAGAATAATATCATTTCCAAGTTATTTTGACCTACCTATTTAATTATTTTTAATTCAATTACTAATAATTAATCTACTAATGAGTTTTGTTTTCTCATAGCTGGCAGGTAGAAAATAAAATACCATTTATTTTAATATTAACTTACTTTATTTTAAGTTAATATCAAAAAAGAATTAAATCAATGAAAATTATGAAATAATAATTGATGGAATTATATTATTTTTATTTATATCTTAAATATTTAATATTCCAATAAATATGTATAAATTTTCGCAAATTTCTTTCTAAAAAAATTATATAATAATTTTATGGTAATATCGATTTATCGTAATGTCAAAATATTAATAGCTTTTTTATGTTAATTAATTTCAAATAATTGAAATTAATTTATGAGAAGTTTTATTCATTTGACTCAGCGGATTTGATTACCTGTAACTATAAATAATATTTATCTATACCATTAGTCCTATTATCTATCCATAAATGATTAAATATACCATAAATGGTATTATCTATACCATAAATGAATTATCTATACCATTAATGATATTATCTATACTATAAATGAATTCCTATATCATAAATGATATTATCTATACCATAAAATCAAATCTCTTAAATTATTTCATAAATTTTTATTATTAATATCTTTTGTTTCCAAATGGCTTATATGTGAAAAAAGAAATCGTTATAAAAGCCATAAGCCATTTCTGATCATTTTCCTATATGAATTTTATTTTAAATTTCACACTGTTTAGAAACAATTTAAAACGATATAATAAATAAGCGCGGCGCTTCCTTCCCATACTTTTCCCAATGACAATTTCCGCTGGAAAAGTATTAAAAATTTGGTGGGAAATTTCCAAAGTTTAATATTCCATAATCCAATACATTGACTACTGTTGTCCTTCAGATAAAATAATCAACGAAAAGGAAAAGAAGAAAGAAAAGCAATGAATGAATGACCCTAATGACCTTGAAGTATTCAATGATAATCGTCGAGTTGAAAAAGAAATAAATGAAAGAATAAAAATATGCTTATTTCATTTTAATTCTAAAGAAGAAAAATAACTTACAAATTAATTGAATGATTAAGAATTTAATTTAAATTCTGGAATTTGATAAATAAATATTTTACAACAAAAAAAGAAAAATTCCTAAAATATTCATAAATAATTTGTATTCAATAAATTAAATTTCAAATGATTCATCCAAACAGCCATAAAAATTTATTTAAAAAATGAAATTAAATTTTAAATTTGCTAATAATAATAATAAAATAACAATACAATTAATTATAATCTTAATTTTAAGTGAATAATTGGAAAAAATTATTATTTAATATTTTAAATGGTATTGGCGTTAATTTTATTATTATTATTGTTTATAAATTTATTTAAATTTTGCCAAGTAATTAATAAATGAATAAAATGTTCAAAAATTGAATGATTTAAATATGATTTTAAAATTATCATGAAAAAATTTTAACTACTAACTTTAATTGCTTAATATGGAATATTTCCGTTCAAATATTCTATAATTGAGAAAAACAAAATGCATTTTAACAAATTAGATGAAAAACATTTAGAAATGGTTGGTAATTAAAACAAAAGGCTAATTAATTAAGAATTAATGCACTAATTAATTATATGCTATGTAAAAACTGTAATTTATTAGCAAATCCAATGCATTCATCATTTTTCAACCATCGATCAATCCTATTGTATGATAATTGATGTATAATTATTATTTTCAATTTATTTACAAAAAGAAATTTCGATATAAATTTTAATTCCCTCTCTCATTATGTCTCTCTCTCTCTCTCTCCTACTTTCTCTTTCTCTTTTTCTTTTATTTCTCGCAAAAACGTAAAATGGGAAAGGAAAGAAAAGGCATTAAATGAAATAATTGTTTGAATTTTCTTTTTTAAAAATCAAGTTTTTCATAGCTAAAAGGATTTTAAAATCTTTTTATATTACTGAAAAATAAAGGGACAAAGAAAACTTCTTTTAAATTTCTTTTCTTTTACTTTATATATTGCCGATGGCGCAGTTGGCAACAACAAATTTCCTAAATCATTTTAATAAATTGAAATGTTCGAATGCTTTCCTGTTATTCTCATACATTGTTGTTAGTTTAGAAAATCAAATCTAGAAAATTACATTTTTTGAATTTCATTTCATTATAATAAATATTATAGTTTTATAATTGATGTACATATTGATGTATATTTTGGTTGAAATGGAATGGAATAGAATTATAGAAAATTTATAGATTTTAAAATTTAATGAATTTAAGATTTTACATTATTTTGAGAACAAATTGTTAGGATGAAAATAACAATGTGATGGAGATTAATTCAAAGTTTACTTTTAAAGTTTTATTTATCGATTTCTTTTTATTTCATTAATAAAAGGAAGTGAATAAAATTAGGATTGAAATTCAAAATAAGAATTTTTAAATATTTGTTGAAAAATGAAAAATGATTAATTGAATTATTTTTACAGATTTATTTTTCTCTTTGATCATTGTATTCATTTGGTTAAATATTTCGTTAATTAATTTTCATAACATTTCAGATTTTGCAACCTTCGAAATGTTCTTTCTTTTTATCTCATTTTATATTTTGCAAAATGTTGCAGCACAAAATAAAAACGCTGGCAAGTTGTTTTTAAATCCAAATAAATCAAAAATTAAAAATAAAAGTTTGTAACATTTCTTTTATAATAAAATGAATTGTTCAAAATTGAATATTATAAACAACCACTTTTGTATTTTGCAAAATTTAAATTTAAACTTTACAAAGCTATAATTTTATTCGTTTCCAAATTTATACTCTTTGCTTAATATTATCATCTAATTTAGTCACATTTTGTTCACTTTTAATAGCATAAATTATTTAAAATTAAATATTAGAAATAATCAATTTTTTTAATGTCCATTTTTACATTTTGCAAAATTTAAACTTTATGAAATTATAACTTAATTTAATTTCCAAATTTATACAATTTATTTAATCTTATTTTCTAATTTATCTATACATTGTTTAAAATCTTTTTTGATACTATAAATAATTTAGGAATAAATACTAAAATAACTTTTTGAAATTTTACAGTTGTACGTTTCGATGAAATTGATAATGACAATGATAAGTATATAACATTCAACGAATTGAAAAAATGGCACAAAACGAATCACATAGTTAAGAGTGATAAGGAATTGAAAGAAATGATTCAATCGAAAGATCGAAATAATGATGAAAAGTTAAATAAGGCAGAATTTGTGAAACTATTATTAATTCGAAATGCGAATAATCAAAATGAAGATCTTTTTAAGGTAAAAAATTATTGAAATCAAAAAATATTATTTTTCATTGTTTTAAAGAATCATTAATTAATTTCAAAAGTTTTTAATTTTGTTCATTTATTGCGAAAAAATGTGCAATAAAGGCTGGTAAAGAATGTTAAAAATGAAAAAGATAAGTTAAGTTAAGAAAATTTAAAAAAGAAACAAAAAAGAAATATATGAAAGATAATCTTCTTTTGATCTGCCTATTTAATTATTTTTAATTTACTTACTAATAATTAATCTATCAATGAGTTCTCTTTTATCATAGCTGCTGGATAGAAATGGTGATGGTGTGATAACGCCAACTGAAGCTATGACATGGATGGATAATAAACCTAACAAGAAAATTATACATGATGTCTTCCAGGCATGTTTTTTTGAAATAATTTCAACGATGTGAAATTAAACAATCTAATATCAGAATTAGTTAGTAATTCTGAATTAATTATTAATATCAAGAAGTAAAGTAAACTTAAAAGGAAATTAATTATTTCGTGTTCTTTTTTTCAGTTAATTGATATTAATAATGACAAAAAAATTACACTGAATGAATTAACATCTGCCATGAATTCAGGTGCTCAACAAAAACTTACAACACAGGTAAACAAACATCATTTTGATAACAAAAAAAAAAGATAATTTTTAATCAATCTAATTCGAAATTATCTTTTATTTATGTTTGTTAAACTTTATGAAAAGATAATCTAAATGTTCTATATGCATATATAATATTATGTTTTATGAAATTAAATTAAATTATGCTTATATAGATGAGTGATATCATTATCATTATTGTTGTGATTGTTATTGCTATTATTGTCATTAGTAGTATTAATATTAATATTAATATTATTATTGTTATGGTTGCTAAGGATCGATTTTCAAACCTATCATTGTGATTATTTCAGATGCGAAAGAGACAAAATTTAGCCCATCAGTTGATAACACTTATTGATCAAAATTCTGATCAAAAATTATCTCTTCAAGAAGTACACAGTTTTGCTATCGCAAATAATAAAGTAAGTAATTAAGTGAATTATTTGATTTCAAATGTTTTATAATATTACTATTAATATTTGAAAAGATCATCATTACTTAATAATTTTGTTATTAACAAAATTTGAGCAATTAATTTGCTTAATTTCATATAATGCCAGAATAGGTATGAGATTGGAATTCTCTTCTACCGTATAACAGTGATATACGATAATCAGGTAATGCCGTGTTAGGAATAATTCAGATAATGTCTCAATCAGTAAATGTACATAAAATTGAATAGAAGTATACCGGTGCTATCTTAACGTGACTCCGTTTACAATTAAATGTAAGTTAAAACAGCAAAACTGAAGCATTCGGTTATGTGTCGGTGATTTTCATTATTATCCGTTCATTTTACTATGAAATATAATTAGTGAAAATTTCAGAAAAACAAAACTGGAATAGTGAAAGAATTCGAATACATCGATTCTAATCAGGACGGCTTTTTAACAATCAATGAAATAATTGAAAAACCGGAAAAAGTGATCGCATTGGTACATTTTCAGGAACCACCACCAGTTATTAACAATTAGGAATGGATTGAATCTAATATTTCTATAGTTTCTGCGACATTATTGCTTGGACTAAATTCCGATATAAAATTAATTTTAGCATAATTATTAATAAAATTTATCGGAATTATATTTTGCTTTATTCTTTTGATAATGATTGCGTATGCTAAACTATACGAAAAAGCTTAGCATAAGCGCAAAAGAAGACAAATCTTACGATCAAATATTTCAAACTTTAAAAATATTTGAAGCTTTGGAATATTTCTTAAATTCTATCAGTAATTAAATTATGGCTAATAATTAGCTATTCATTAATTTTATAGTTATGATTGAAAGTGATGAAAAATGATGTATTTACAAAAAAAAGTGAGCTGCTCAAAATTCTAAAATCAATAAGTTTCAATTTGTGAATATGAAAAGTTTACATGCCGAAAATTAATCATGTGTAATTAACAAGCATTGCATTTAATTATTTAATTATTACCTGAAAAAAGATAAAAGTTTACTTCGTTACCTGTTCTTGCAATATATAATTTTGAATTTGCCAATTATAATCAGTTAATAAATATTGCATCTAATTCATATCACTTCTTAATTTGGTCTTATTATATTGTTTCGGCAAATACAATTTATAAATATAATACTTTTATTATATCAGATGGCAAAGCGGTCAAACAGCGGAAAATGGTCAAAAACGGTCAAGCAGCGGAAAATGGTCAAGAAAAGGTCAAATGATATGCAATTTAAAAAGAAAAGAATATATTGTAAATGAAATGTAATATTTCAACAATGAAAAGTTAACGTAACTTTAACAAAGTATCTAACAAAAGCGAACATTTATTAAATTTTGCTAATACAATCGAAAATTGTCTAAAAGTTAAATTTTAAAGCTTTCATAAAGTAAAGGTATAATAAATTATTTACGGTAAACAAATTAATTGAAACAAAGTAAACAAAATAATTAGCGAACAAAAAGAGAAATAAAAAATCCTAAATAACTTTAACTAAAATTTAGTAAACAGTCAGTTGTTTTTTCACACTATGACAATATTTTTAGTTAATTACACAAAATATTAATTACTATATATTTTAGTTATATCATATTTTCATCAGAAAAACAAATTAAAAAAAAAACAAAAAAAGCAATTAAAACAAATTTGCAAATTAGACAACAATAAACATTTTGAATAAGTTAGCATATTAAATTGTAATATTTTAAATTTCCTTTTTTTCCGAAGGAGAAAATAATTAAATTGAACCTGATATATTCATCAGACAAAGCTTATTTCTTATCAGAATGTTTTTTCACTTTATCTCTTCCACTGGATAAAAAATGGAGTATTACTCAATAATTAAGAATAATATCAATGATATTTATTGCCAAATTGAGTGATTAATTTTCAAACTGTGAAGTTAAGTAATTGTAATCACTGTTTACTATTAAATCGTGATATAGTTGTTATCATTAGTTATCAGAAAAAAGTTCACCTCTACGTAGTTAGAACTGCTCATAGATTGATTTTTTCTTTTTTTAAAGAATAAATATTATTCTTGAATAATTACGAGATTATAAACTTTTGATATCTGATAAACTGATTAGGTATCAAGCAGTGTTATCAATGATAAATACACAACGATTGATTGCAATAACTGCAATCTTCCAGCGAATTATCAGCGGCGTTAGAATAATTATATTAGTAGTAAATAGAAATACTGTCCATTGTATTGGCAGTAATTGTCCATTATATTGGCAGCAATTTAGATTGATCTTTGATGGCTCTCACATTATCAACTTTTACTCTATCGACATGCTTATAATGAAATTAAACACTAAAACACATCTCTTTACATTAAACTCTCATAATCAACTCTCACTCACTGTCTCCTTTTCATCGCTTTCACCTCTTCACTATAAAACATCCCTAAGTTTTATCAGTCTTTATTTTCTCCTCTTTCTCACTTTAATTTATTCTTTCATTTCTTTGTTAATAATTTCATTCCGCACTAATTGTATCATTTAACAACTTCTGTCATTCTGTCATGCTATTTTATCAATCTTTTCAACCATTATTTCAATCCCATCAATTGCTGTTACTCTCAAGTAAACATGCTATTTTCAATACTTCGTCTCCATTAAATTTTGAGTTTTCCTTTAAACTATACCATTTCCCATTCGAACCAGGAATAAACGATGGACACTGGTCAAATTACTAACGGTCATTGATGAAAAACCAAAATCGAAATCTGCAGGTCGAATTTATTCCTATGCCTTTTGGTAATCTCACTTTCTCTTTCCATTTCCTTATCCCTCTTCCTCTTCTCTTCTCTCCCTATTCCCCCTTTTTTCTTTTTCTCCCTATATATACATGACACTTCATCTCTCTCTTTCACCCTTTCACATTTCATTATTTATGTTTATTATTCAACGAATGTGGCGAATATTCGACAAGCGGGGGAGCGAGCGATGGGGCAGAAAAGTGTGCGGTAAAAGTTCATTGGTACTATCCTCGTCCGTCAATTATTCGTCGAAATTACTTGGTGGTATTTATCGGTTGGAAAGTTTAAGAGTGCTTTATGTGGCTTACATCGCTTCTGTTATTGAAATGCACAGCGGTGTTCGCATGGACAACAAATGAACTTTTTATCTACGATTTGATGGAGGAAGTGGGCGAAAGTTTTTACGATTTCTATGGAATTCCGAAAGTAAAACTTTTAGTTCATTCTTTATAATTTAAGTCATTTCTTAACTATCTGTATAACTGTTGACACATTGATTTGGCCGTTTGATCCGATCACTACGAAATATGATAGTTAAGTTCGAAGTCACAAATTGCACTCTATCATATGCTATCATTGCATTTTCTATCATTGCATTCTATCATATGCTTAAGATATTGGCGAGCACCCTTTTATCATATTGGTAATGATCGAAGGCAATCAGATAAGAGACTTTAATTAAAAGTGGAATTTATGATTAGTAAGCGAATATTTTTAATAGTTTATGAAGATGGATGAAGCAGAATGCTAAGGCAGATAACTCAACGCATTGCCGTTTGATACAGTTTACCTTTATTTGTGGAGAACTAAATGTTGTGCGTGATAAGTCGAATTTTTGGATTTTTAATTATCTAGTTTCTTTTTACTAATCAGTGCTAAGTTGTTGAAGCATTCGCTTATTTTGTGTTATTTTGTTTGCGTACTCTTCTATACGATCATTTTTAAGGATGCAGAAATTTCAAATATCAAAAAAGCGTATCGCCGATTGAGTATGGAATGGCATCCGGATCGCAATTCAGATGAAAAAGCAGAAGAGCAATTCAGAAAGGTTTCATTTTGATTTTATTTAGCATATATTTTGTTTCATTTTTCCAATTTTTCAATTGTTTAATTGAAACTAATATTATTTCCTATGGACAAAGAATGTTTTCCTTCTAGATCGCTGCTGTTTACGAAGTTTTGAAATCGAACGATTTAAGGGAGGAGTACGACCGTATTTTAGAAAACGGTCTTCCAAATTGGAGACAACCTGTTTTTTACTACCGGTTGGTTTTTTATATCATTAAATTTTTTCCGACAACTGCTAAAAAGATGTCCTGGATCTAGGACAATATGCATCTTTTTTCGAGTAACTTTTCACAGGCAGTTATATTGCTGTAACTTATCTTGCTTTTGTAATCTGTCCTCTAGTCAAGTTCTGAAGATTACAGCAATAATTAAATAACTAAATGTTCACTAATTGTTCATCTCAATCTGGAACAATGCTTCGATTTTTTCAGGCGTGCTCGAAAGTTATCCTGGTTTGAAGGAGTGGTCGTACTTGCAATAATTTGTTCGATTGGTCACTATTTTATGTTGTGGGGTGCTTACATTGATAAGTACTTGACATTGGTTCGTCTATTTAATTCTTAATTTAAAAATTAAATTCAACAATCCTTTTAAATTGACAATTTTTCACTTTGCATTCACAATTGTTAAACATTAGTGAATATATTATGCCTGTGAATGCGAAAGTAAGTAATCAAGATCAGAAATCAATCATTTCTTGTTCAACACTTTGTTGTGCAATGATTCGAGAAATAGAGAAGGTAGAAATAGAAAAGGTTCAGGTAGAAGTAGTTTCTAATATCCTTTCATTGCGATGTTTACAGTGTAGCTTTACACTTAGTTTCCAAGGATATATTGAATTAGCGATACTTGCATGTAGCATATTTCACATGCTATTTTGCAGTCTTCAAGTCGTAGCAAATTGCGTAAGAAAGAAATTCGACAACTGAGAAAAATTGGAAGTGATGCTGAGACTATATATGAGGCAGAAATTGCTCAAATGCTTTCCGATGTCTGTCCGTCCTGGCGAAATTCCTTACCGGCATTGATTGTGTCACTTCTCTATAATATTGCCGTTTCATTACCAAGTTTTGTCTGTGACTACATTAATATGTGTCAGCCCAAAATGGAAAAGTCTGAAGTTAGCTCATTTTTTCTTTCATAGCTCATTTCTAATCTTCTAAGATTTGAGAATCCTTTTTCGAATAACAGGCTTTTTTCTTGCAATTTTATGTATTCTTTCTTAAAATTTGAGTAGATGTTAGGGAAAATTGGATTTTCTATCCAATAATTTTGGGTTGTCAAGTAGTCCAAAATGATATCAGTTGTTTCAAGAAAGATAACGTCGATGAGGTTTCTCCACGTCGTTATGTTGCAACACGGCAACCTGTTTATGAGTACGCTGTAGCTTCAGATGTAAAACCGGTTCTTTCTTGCGCTTTTAGTGGAGATTCTGCCGAAAAATCTATTTCACAAAATGATAGTAAGTAATACACGAATTGATTTTGGTGTGTTGGCTCAATTTTGAAGTTTTTTGAAAAAGGTCTATAGTGTCATGTAGGATTATATTTTTACTTTCAATTTTCTATTAAATATTTTAGCATTTTATAGCTAGTGATTTCCATCATCCTTAATAAAAAAATAGTATGTTATTTTGAAATTTCAAATTCCTTACGAGATTTTGCATTATGTTTTAAGGTATCCGGAAAATTTTATGCAGCTGTGTAAGGGCTATCACTAAAGCAAATAAATAAATTGAAGCCATTTTTATCGATGTGGACAATACAAGTGCTTATGATGAAGGCTGGAATTCTGTTGGAAGTATCTCTTATAATGATTTTCAGATGTTATACAGAGCAGTGCATGGACTAGTGAGGAATTGGCATTGCTTATCAGGCTGAGTACAGAAAAGTATCCTGCTGGCACACCCAATAGGTTATGATAGATTTTTTCATTGATTCAATGAAATCAATAAGGTACACAGCCTTGATATTCATGTTGAACTTTTTTAGATGGGAATTATTGGCGAGAATGCTGGATCGGTCACCGCAAGACATAACTTTTATGGTCGGTAAATTAAAAGGAATGAAGAGGGTTCGTCGTTAGACTTAGTGTCTAAGTATTTCGAAGTTTAAAATTTTTTTATAAATATTTGTAATGCCTTACTGTTATTGTTCAGGTCAAAGAATTAACTCAGAGATGTTCAAATACTTTCACTATGTGTTTTTGGAATGCTTCTGTAGTTTTTTGTCCTTCACTGCAATCATCCGTTATACTTCTTGTGTGGACCTGTGCTAGTTCTAGTGATAGTTTTTATAGGATGAGTATGCAAACTTGTTACGTAGCTCGCAGTCAAGTACTGTCGTGCAGAAGGCTGCACAAATAACATTGCTGAAGCAATCAAACCAACTTTCTGATGAAAAATCAGATAATTGGAATATTTCAAGCGAAGATAGCGACACTGAAAAAGGGAAGATCTCAGTGACATGGTCGAACTATGATCAAAGGTTGTTTGAAACAGCGCTTCAAGAGTTCCCTAAAGGCACTGCCGATCGGTAAGATCTTTTTGATCATAACATTAGCTATTCGTAATCAACAAATATTATTAGATATTTATAGGTAATGCAAAGAAATAGAGGTGTTGTTTTATTAACGTTTGTCCAATTACTCCTATTAAATGTTTGACTCTTTCTAATCACTCTCATCATTATTTTACATGAGTTGTTAAAGTTGCTGAATTATTTGCTACAGTGGCTATCTTTTTAATGACATGAGTGTCTTATTGTGTAGCCTTTGGAAAAATGTCTTAAACCCATTTTGTTTATATTATGCTGTTCATAATATCACGGTAGTTCTATATTCTGTCCACATAATTTTGAAAGTATTGCGCCTCTTTTGCTTTCTAAGATGTAAGCGAAGTTATTTCTTTTCCTTACGTTTTGTTCCTCCATCCCTATAAACATTAATTAATGTTCAACTGAGTTGATTTCAGACTTTTATCATCATTGTTTTTAGATGGGATAAAATTGCTAACTGTGTATCGAGTAAAACTAAGCAGCAGTGTATCGAGCGATTCAGATATTTGTCGGAATTGGTTCGACAAAGGAAATTACTTCAGAAAAACAAGAAGTTAGCTTTTCATAATTTTCAAAGAACTTTCGAAATTTCAGATTGCAAATTTTAATCCTAATGAAAGTACTTCTATATGAGTAAGGAAATTTTGTCATCTATTAGATCATACTGAGTTATATCGAGTCATAAAACACGAAATTCACCGGAATAATATTCTTTTAAAAGTCGTTTACTCTCTTGTGATTTTGTTTTACAATCCCAATCACTGAAGATAGGCAAAAGATATGGAAACTTCAAATATTTGGCAGATTCATAGTGCGATTAAATAAGCCGTTGAACATAGTGAATGAAAGTAAGAAAGTAGAGCGAAGAAAATAATTATGCTCATTTTAAATATTTTTATTTATCATTTTAATAATTGCAGGAAGTAGCAGTGCTAATTTTTGTGCAGTAAATGCTCTTTTTTGATTGTGTGAAGTACTATGTGTCTAAAATCTCAGCTATAGATTATATTTGATCCATTGATTTTGCACGCATGCCAAAAAGAATGACTTTATTTATCAGTCTAAATCTGTGTCAGTTGAAAAACATGCCTGTGCTGTATATGTCAAGGGAATTGTAATAAATTTAAACAGCTTTGTTTGTACTTGGTAAAAAGTCGAATTAAAAGTAGGAGTCATAATGATTATATTGGTCTTTGCTTTATAGCGGTAATAATTATAGAAACTTAGTGAACGTTATCAAAACGCTGTGATTTTCTTGAATTAGTCAATCCTCCATGAGCTTGTCTCAAAACAGGAATTCGTTAGCATTTGTTTTTCCTCAAGAACAACCATTCTAAATTTGGATCACCAAATCTGAATTGTTAGGTAAAGGGCTTTCAGAAATCCTGCAAGATTTCGCTTGTAATATTTTGTAATATATATTATAGAAACTCTGTAATATTTTGTCAAATAGCATTGATGTCGTAAAAATAATGTTTTCAGGATAAAGAAGTTTTCGTTTTTATTGACTTTGGTGGCGAATTATATTTAAACATTTTTATTGCTGCATTTTTAAATTTGTATATCGAATTGCATTTTAATAAAATATATGCATTGCCACTTCCAACTAATTAAGCCGAACCAAAGTTTTTTATGAATTTATCTTAGTAAAATTGTAATGTTTATCCTAGTTTGATTCAAATTAAGCTAAATTTTTAAGTTTCGCTTTTTAGATCGATTGATTCTTTGGACTCTTTGATTGATCAGTTGTTACTGTTCCATTGGTTGTGCTAAAACTGATGGCATTTATGCATAAAAATGCAACTTAAAGCCATATTTGAAACTTCAAAATTTGCCATTATTTTCCATATTTAAAAATCAAACTTGCTGGAAACGAAGGGAGATTGATTTCGTTCGCTGATAAGCAAGTTCACCGTGAACGGTAGCTCTAAACCATCAAACTGTAATTACAAAATTGAGGATAGTAAGAGCGATAGAGTTGTTTATTGTATGACAAATGAATTCTAGTCTTTTCAGGTTTGGAATTTTACAGTGTTTGGAAAAAATATTCGGGTTCTGTAGATCCTCAAAGAATTATATAAAAGCTTTCAACAATTAAGAAGAGTGTGCTGTTAGACTAGTGGAAAGTTAAGTTGGACTACGTCACTCGTAATAACCCGAATTTTCTGTGAAACTTCAAAACAGAACTGAATAATTACCATATCCGCCTTAAATTCTTTGTATTCGTCTTCAGGAAGCGTACACTTCTCTTGTTTCACCTCTCGCAATTTCTGTTTAAGATTCTCTAAGATAAGATTGGAATTCTGAAAATCGAGTTCACGCAACCGCATAGCTAAATTTGTTGATCGAACAGTGATGAAATTTGATGTTACCGTTTCTTATTGTAATGAAATGTTGGAGTTAAATTTGTGATGCATCAAATCTTGATAAAATATAGAACAGGATATCGAAATTTGAATGGAAATAGTTTAATTTACATTCTGCTTTTCACAAATCTTTTAATAGCCTTTTTAGTAAGAGTAAATCTCAACAGATTTACTATCCTAAAAGATAATGCAATATTGCGTAATACAGTGATATCTGATAATGGGAGAGGATGAATGAATTTTGTAAAGATCATTTTGCGATCGTTTATAATTACAACTTAAAATTCAAATTAAATAGAAATAAGATTTCAAAGTACTTCGAACTGGTTTCACAAAATGGAATTGAAATAAAAGAATAACTTATATGTTTTTTGCATGATATGGCTTTTCTTAGATTTCATTATACATTAAAAACCAAATAATTAATTAATTATTGCTCTTGCCGATACCCTTTTAAATACTTTCTTCATGTCTTATATTAACTCAATTTTACTTTTTTTATTTTCTATGCATCAGGCACAAAAAACAAAGATAAAGATGAACAAAAAGCGATGACAATAAAAGGACTAATATTAACTAACTAATGTTAACTATATAGATCAGTTTAAGTAGTACCTTACAGGTATTTAAATAACTCAAGTTAAAATATGAAAAAATGATAGCAATAAAAATACTATTCCAATAAATAATACAAATGGTATTGTCATATATTGATTGCATCACAATAACATCACATATAGTTTAAAAATATTTTCTATTATTTCATAAAACACATTTGAATTCTTATATTGCTTTCAAAATTTAAATTACCCTAATTCATACATTTGAATTTTTGCCAAATTCTAATGAAGTTAATATCAGATTAATTTCCTGATTTTATTTGAAAAATTTCTCTATTTCTTTCACTCACTCATAAAACTGAATTATTTTTTTGAGGTGTTTTTCTCACCTTTTCTACGGAATTTATAGAAGAGAGAGAGAGAGAGAAAGAAAGCAGAGAGAGAGAAAGGGATTTGTTTAGGTGTAAACAGTTCCTTACGATATTAAGTATGAATTAAACATGATTAGACAATAGAAACGTATGAATTAATAAGTTATTAAGTTCATGAGATATAGAACTTCTTGTACAACATGTAAATTTTATTTTTTAAAAAAGTTGATTGGAAAGTTTAGCTCAAATTTAAATTAAGCATTTTCTCGATACAATATTTAGCAATAGATGATCCACTGTACCAAATAATTTGCAAGGGACTTTTCTTTAAAAAAGGAAATTTCTTGTTAGAGAAGGTGTCAGCATGATTTGTACATAGAAGCAATGGCATATTTATAAGATGAGGCACATATAGATCAAATAATAATAATATCATCTAATCTTTCTAGGAAGAAATTTTGAAAAAAAAAATGTTGAAAATTTATCAACTGATGATTCAGCAATGATTATCACTTTCAAATCGTTCATTTCATCAGTTGGAAATTTGAAATCTAACATTCTTTTCAAAAATATATTCTGGCAAGAATTAGTTAATTGAGCAAACAAAAAAGATATTGCAGAAGAAAATAAACAATAGAACTGTTTACTTATTTATACTCGAACACCATGTCGTTCCTCAGAGTACATGTGCGGTTGCGCAAATCGAACATGACTATCCGCATACATATCCGTATTTTTGGTATTTGTATTGTAAGTTGCTTGTTCGGTTGGTGGCCTGTTACGTTTGAAGAAACCACACTGAAAAAAATTTTGATTGAAATTTAAATTTTTAAATCGAATTTGAAGAAAGGATAAATTAAGATTTTCAATGTTTTTAAGTAATCATTTGAGCATATTATTTTATATTTTCAATTAAGCATAAATAAAAGATTAATTTCATATGCTTTTCTATTACGTTACTTTATTCATTTTCTAAAGTCTAACGCATATTAAATGTTAACTTCAGCTGGTAATAAGAAGACTTGGCAAAATGCGCCAAAAAAGTGTAAAATCGATAATCAATGAAATTTTTGAAAATGTTACAAACTTTAGTTTAGGCTTATTTCAAAATTTTTTTTTCAAATTAATAAATATTAAATAAATAAATAATCCTACTATTAACGTAAATTGTTTTGTTACTTTTTTTAAAAAGAAATTTCGATATTTAAGAATGCTAAAATAATGTATTACCCTCCAAAGACATAAGATGAGAAGTGCTAAGATGACCAATCCAATAAGGATAGCAATAAGATATAGCCACCATGGTACACCACGATGAGTTTGTTCTGGATCTGTCGGATTTACATCTGTCGTTATCTGAGAACAAAAAAAAAATTTATTACATAAAAAATTAATTTAATTTAATTTCTCTCTTGTTTTACAGCTTTTGGCTAAAAGGGTGAAAAAAAAGAATGAAAGTATCGTATTGATTTGTCAAAATTGATTTAAAATTATTCCATTTAGATAATATTTCTTGCCGATACTATGATTCACTATCATCTGTTTATTTTTTTTAAAATCTATAAAATACCGCGACAAGTTGTGCCGGTGGATCATAGCGTGGCACATTTGGTAATGATGATATTTTAGCAATGCCAACAGAAGAAATATCCGCTTCAAAAATATTATTATCGATTAGAGTATTCACAGCTAACCGAGCGTAAATTTCCACAAGAACAAATTCATCCTCATTAAGCCGTCGAATATCACATTCAATATGTGTGCAATTATCTCTGTTGCAACTCTGAGAAATTATATTATCTGCATGAAAATATGAATTTAAAAATTTTGAAAATCAATCAAAATATTTTAAAGAAAAGTTTATGGAAAAATAAGGATATCATTGATTTTTAATTTGTATTATAAAGAATTCATTCTTTAATCTTTCATTTGTGTTTTCTTCTTTTTATCAATTTAATTTACATTAATTAAATTAACTTTATCTTCCGTTAGTATTTGATTTTTAATTTTGACAACGAAAAACTAACAATGTTCGCCCTACTAAGAGGTCCTCTATATTCGATAGCTTTTCCAGCCGCTTTAGCCATTCTAACAGCTTGTTTCAGATTATCTTTCACTTGAATAACTCGAGTTCTGCGTTGATCGGTGATCTTTTGCTTATGAGATCGTTTGATTTTTTGACTACGAATCATATGCTCTGCATGAATTTGCATTCGACGTCGTCGTAACCTGTAATCATCGTACATCTCTCGAATGTGCTCCTCACGTTCATACTTCTGTCCGGGTGTCTGATCATCGTAGATTATGGCTGATGGCGTTGGAATGTGTTCGTTGGAGATCTAAAAATATGAGCTTAACTTTATGCAAAAAAAGAAATTTCGTTTGCAAACATCGGTGCGGTGATTATTGATTTGTGTGGATTATATGTGAAAATGGTTCCCATCAGGAGTTAAACCGTAAATTAGCAAGTATTGCAGCTGTCAAATGACAAGTGTGAAGCATGAAGTTAACCAAATTTAATGCATATTTCTAAATGTGAAGCTAAGGAGTAATTAAACTTCTGCTCAATTTGGTTACTTATAAGCTAGAAGTAATAAGGGAAAAAGATCTAATGAATTGTTTAAGTATAAGCTCAAAAACCTTATCATTAGGACTTCAGATCATCAAAACTGTGTGAAACTTTAGACATTAAGTTCAAAAACTTGCGAAAAAATTATCACCGTTAAACTCTCTGGATTGATATTTTGTGCTTGTTTCACGCGGCACTTTACTTTATCGGGATCATTAACTTGTGGCTCATCAATTAAATACAACAAATGTTTCCCATTTTCAGAAAAACTTGGCCAAATTATGTCTAACGACGCACCACTGATCGCACTTGGACCGCGATTTATAACCTAAAATTCTTTTCCGAATGCTACGGAACTGTTCTAAACTTTTGATAATGGAAAAAAACTTTCATGGATTTTTTTTGGAATAAATTATTTACGCTAAATTAAAATTAAATAAAAATTAAAACAGATTCCGAATAAATTATCTACCTGATATAAATGGCTGACAACAGGACCAATTTCGGAATCAAAAATTGGATCACTAGGAGTTCGATTCCGAATGGAGTAATCTAATTGTTCCGGTGTTGATCGGCCAACTAATGAAAGTTGTGCTTTAATTTCGACTGGAACTCGTACAGTCAAATTATTATCATCATCACGGCCCAAAGCTTCTTCATTAGTACTAAAAGAATAATAACGCTACAGTGCTAATCAACAGGTATTCTATTTACCAAACTATGCTGACCAGATATAATTGACTCTTAATAGTTCACAAAATTTATAAATCATTCAAATAATTATTGCTCAATTACTTAAAGTCTTATTGCCAAGCGCTATCATTAGTTGCATCCTTTAATATTTAATGAAATTTAAAGAGTATTAAATCGTGAAACTTATTAAATTAGTAAAATGCTTTAAAATATTTTCACCACTAATTCAAACTATCCGTCGAAATTTTCATTCGATCTTCAAACTGATTAGAATGAAAGAAAAAAAAATCATAAAATAAATGATCAGATAGGTATATTATTTATTACCTATTGACAGACATTTTAATTTCCACAGCTTCATTCGTAGCATCCACTTTAGTACCGGTTAAACGGAATCCAAATTTAGCTTCACTATTACCTGCTAATGGATTACCAATATCACAAACAAATACATATTCCTCATTTTTTCCGGCTTTATTTTGCGGTGAACAACTAAGAGGTTGCTGAAAAGTAAGAAAGATATGAAAAATTTTTTTCATTTTATATACTTTTATCATTTTTATGATATCATTCATATCTATAAGGTGCAAAAAAATGTTCAAAAATTAGTTACAGCTTTGCAAAAATGAACCGATTGATTATATCATTTGAATTACCGATCCAAGAGAGGCATCGCTTTGATAGTAATGGTTGATATGTTAGATCTGTTTATCTCTTTGATCGTTATATTTAGATCAAATGATCTGATCCTTATCAAATGTTTGTGCAAACCTGTGTAGCATAATTCTCCACACCACCATATTCGAAGCCTGGTGGTATTGTGATGAAAAATTGCGATTCGTATGAATCCTCGCCGTGATTTGCGACCGTCACATTAACAATTAACGACTGATCAGCTGAGCCAATGGTGAATTTCTCTTTGTCCCTTAAATTTCATTAATAATTAAGTTTGTAAGTATAGACATATAAATTTGGTGTTTTTTTGTCTTCAAAAGTCTTAAATTAAGTGAAAAATTCATTAAACGAAAAATCAGACCGTAATAAAATATTGAATGATTATCAGTTATCATATTTCTACTGATCACAGCTTTTGTTAAATAGTCTAACAGCTGTCAGCGATGCAAGAAAAAAAGTTTAATTCACCATTTTTTAGAAATTAATTCTTATCTTCTGACAATCAAAATCATTAACAGAAGAATGAGTTACATTATTGCTTTAGTAAATTTTATAGTGAATTGAAGATTGAGAATTTGATAACTTACGAAACAGCATGTAGTTGTAAATCCGGAATGCACTTTTCATCTGGACCGCAATTTTTATCTATCGGAAACTAGAAATTACTATATTATTGATTTAAAATATTAAGTCAATATTTTACTTAATTCCAAAAAATTAAATCAACGTTTTGTTTTCAAAAAAAAAATAGACATATAAATTTCGCTATAATTATTTCTTGATTTAATTAATTTGATATCTTACTTCAACTTGATATGATAACGGTACAGTAGTATCTAGTGCAGGTTCTAAATAACCTGACGTTGATATACCGGATGTACGCTCTTCATAACTGTAATTCGCCATGACATGTATCGGACTTAATTTATCACGTATTGTATCCTGTAAGTAAGTTTTATGAAATATCTGGAAATTATGATAATTTTAACTACTTCTTTGTGGTACTTCGATTCAGTCGCAAATTTTAGATAATATTTCACAATGAAGTCTTATAATCTAATATTTAATTTCGAAATCTAAAATTTTAATTTCTTAAATTCAAAAATAACTTACAGAGACATAAAAATCGTAGGTTTCACAATGCTCATGTCCTTTTCGTAAATGCATCGTTTGTTCGATGATATCCGGCTGATCACGTGATGCTGCTTTTTTGTGAACTTTCGTATTTCGTTTATTGTTCTGAATATGAATAGTGTGATAAGTTAAAACATGATTAGGGAAGAGTAGTGTGATACGTTGAAACAGGATTAGAGAAGAGTAAAGAGAAGAGAAGAAGAAAAAGAAGTAATAAGTTGAAAGAGGGTTAGAGAACTTGAACTGATTAAAACTTTGCAAATTTTTAGGATATTTTCTGAAAAAAAATTTGAAATTCATTTGTTTAATGCATCGAACACTAATTACCACAGTGAATAGTTAATAAACTTCGAATGTTAACAAAAGAATAAACAAAAATAAAAGTGCCAATTAATTGTAATTCAAAATTTGTCAATTCCATTACTAAAGTTATTGAAATTTAAATGTTAAGTATGTTTGATAAAATAAGCCAATTCTTTTTATCCATAAAAAAAGGGAAAATATCTTCCCAATGTACTTCTACTTCTACTTGTTGTATAATTAAAAATATGTATAAGCCTCTTATGATGACAGTTTTTTAAAAAGCCAAAAGTTTTCTTGTATTTCGCATATGTTTCTTAATAGTTGTACTTGGCTATTTAATGATTAGTCCTAATCTTCGCTAACACTGCATAAATGCGCCGCGTAAGCCAAGATTTTATAACCTATAAATTCTCTTTCATCTTAGCAGGAATTCTACGTCGAATTATCATTTACAAAACTTACCAAATCTCGTAGTCTAAAAAATGCTCGCGGTGTGATGGTTTTCTTGGAATCAAGTTGGAAGAGAAGTTTTAGGTCGATATCCGATGGCGACTGACCTTTGCCCTCATACTTCATACAAAGCTTCATATGTTCACTAAAATTACGCATAGATAATGCTTCACATTTGAAAAATTTAATTTAAAATTAAAAATTTAAAATACCGCCGAAACTTATATGTGAACATATATGTTAAAATATGATAAATTATTTATATCAAAAAGGGTTTAAAAAAAAGGGAGTTTCTTAATAAAGTTTAATTCACTAATTAGACTATTCAACATTTCAAAAAAGTTCGCACCAAGCCATCATTCCAAATTCGGTTGAGCAAGTTTTATCCTCCAAATTAATTGAATTCTTAGATGTCGTTAGTGAACCGGTTACTGTAACCACCGGTTTCGTTCTAAATACCACCGCATGGGAACTTTGATAAGCACCAACCGCAATATCTAAATAAAATTTATATCAATCAATTTGATCAGATAAAATTATCACAATTTCAAATTCAATTCAAACAAATGGCGGGAAAATTCAAGAATCTCTAACCTGGATATTGATTTTTATCAATATCTTTGCCACCAGCAAGCGAGAATCCAAATGCTTTTAAATCAGCACTTATTTTTTGTGCTTCAATTTTCTGCGTTGGTTCTTTTCGTACACCATTTTTAGCTCCATGATACACGTATACGGCACCTCGACGATCATCACCATCATATGGTGCACCAACGATGAAATCTGTAAATAAATGTAGAAAGTGTATTATTAAAATGGGAGAAATGTAATTTATAAAAATGAAAATGAAAGTCAAAAAAAGAAGTGAAATAATATAAATAATTAATTAAATGTGTAAAGAACAAAAGAAATGAACTTAAAGGTAAACAAAATTAAATTTCATATTTTCAAGCAAAAAATGCTTCAATCTTTTTTTGAATTAAAATTTCAAAGTTACCGTTATAACCATCCTGATTTAAGTCACCAGTAGCTGCGATTGAATAACCAAAACGTGACCATTCAGTATGTCCCAATAATGATTCCCATTTGGGAAAATCATGCTATAAATATTTTATTCTATTTAAACTTGAAATGAGATTTCAGGAAACATCATTTTCCCAAAGTTTCTTTCCAATAATAATACATCTCAAATGTACTCACATAGATATAAATAATTGTACAAGAAATCAACATTTTTCATGAAAAATATCTGAAGAAATTTTTTTATCAAAAATATTTGATTTCTTTGCAATCGTATATTTCTGAATGATTCATCCGGAATAACGGAAATTTAAAATTTACAAAAACTTGTAAATAAACTAACATCCGGTCCTTGGAAGAAAACCATAACTTTGCCAACATCATAACGAGGCTTATGTTCCTGAGTTTTCACATCCATTACTGTCTTGTAATCAGTATAAAATGGCGATCCTACTATGATATCATCGTAACTGCAAGATAGAATTTCAATTAAATGCTTGTTTTAATTAAACCAATCAAACTAACAGTAACTAATTAAATTTTTCTTTCAAATAGTTCCTTTAATAGATCAAATCTTCACTGAGAACATAAACTAATCTGACATAATCTAAAAATATACTAACCCATCGTTATTCAAATCAGTAACTGCCACAGAAGCACCAAAGAATTGCCCTCTCTGCCCATTTTTATCAGTTAGATTCTTCAGTGATATTAGTTTGTGATTGAAAATGTAAACCTAAAAACTAAATTTTGAAATTTCAATTAAATTACAAAAAATAAAATATAAGAGGAAATTGCGGAAGTGCAAGAAATCTCTAAGTGCAAGGTTATTTTCAGATTGATCAAAAGATCAGAATGGATTTCTATTTTGCTTTTAAAATTTCGGACAATATTTCTAAAAAGAGTTATTTTTATTTCAGTAAATGAATGATTAAACTTTCAACAAAGTAACTTACAGCACCAATAAGATCATTACCCCGTGGTACTCCAGAAACCACATCATCTAAACCATCACCATCAAAATCACCTGTAGCCAATGAGTAACCTATAATTAAGATACTATTTAATAATTGAATTAATTAGTTCTTAGCTATTTCGAATATTTTTAATTAACTATTTTGAAAATGAAATTTATTTCATTTTTGACAAAAATGATGACAACAGTTAAATTAAATGAAAATTAAAATTTAAGTTGGTATTTTCAACTCACCAAGATTATAGTTATCATGATCTGCTGGGCCATCATGCGTATTTGGTCGATCAAGTTTATTGCGCACACTTTGTGCAAAGATTGTACCTTGCCAGTAATATGCACCAGGAGCACCAATGTACAACAGCTCAGTACCATTACCGGGAACTGTTGCGCTAAAGCCACACATTCCGTATCCGAAACGATGATGACCATGACGAGCAGCTAAAATTTAAAGTGATTTAGAATCTGATTATGCTAGAAGTAAAATTAAGATCTAAAATTGGAAAGTTGTAAAAAGCGTACGTTCTTGTCGACATGAAGCAAATTCTTCAATATTTTCAAAACCATTTGTTGCATAGAAACATGTACCAACAGGTTCAATAACTTCAAATTTCGAGAAGAAATATTTGTAATGAGGAGCACAGACCTATCAAATCAGTAAAACAATCCGTTATCAGTTAATCATTTAATTATCAATTGATAGTTTTTGAGAAGGATAAACATTATGTTCAATCACTAATTTAATAACTATTAAGCGATCAATGGGAGAAGCAAAAATAAAATGTTAACAAAAAATTAATATGAAAAGTGTATAAAGTTATACTAACCAAGACAGAATCGCCTCTCTTGGAGACTCTAACGGTGGCACCAAGCATCTGATCCGATTTTTCTTCAATCTGTAACATACGAGATCCATTGAGTCGTTTTTCGTTACCTGCAATGATATGATTTAATCAATTTAAAAAGTTTATTGAAAATATAACACTTCAAATAGATCAGGAAGATGAGCAACAGTTTATAATTGGCTGTAAATTAGACATTCATTCATTAGTAGGTGCATCGAATACTTTCTTTTCACATTTTTAATTATGAGATTTAAACATTTAATTCAGATCATTAAAAAAAAAGTGTTTTACTTTTGAATTTAAAATTTCGGTATCTTTTTTAAATGGACACTTTTTATGATTTCATTTTTTTTTGTTCTGCATCATTTCCGTTCCGGAATTCCGTTATATTCGATATTTTCATCATAATCAGTTCTGTTCTTTTTCACCCTCATTTTTACTTCACCGTATCATCACTAATTCTGAAGAATGATATGTGTGGATGTAATAGAAAAAAGACATATAGAACTGGATAGAAATGTACGACAATTTTATATAAGTTTTTCTGAATTCAATTGAATAAGAGGAGGGGTAAAGAGAAAGATGTCTCATTCAGGTTAGACTGTTTTATTTATTTTCAGGAAGGGTATCTGCAAAGGATTATCAAAAAAGAATAGTAATAGTAAATGTTAACTTTATAAGGTAAGTACAAATCAATGATATCATTCTGAGCAGAAAACTTTCGTGTTAAATCTAAATTATTTGCTAAATCGAATTAAAATTTCCAAAGGCAACTAAGAATATTTCAACCGAAATTATTATTAAATGAAATAATTTCGAATTTGTTAAATCAATTCTTTCATAATATATCTATCAGTTAGTTGACAAATCGATGTCTCCATGTTCATATTTTACTGAGACTATTAATGGCAAGCGCATAATATAATAATGCACTTATTCTTATGGATTATATATTTCTTAAAAGTGCTTGCTATGATTGCATCCATTATCTTCAGGCTAAATATATCAATAATATTCGATAGTGCCAGCTGATGAGATCAGTAAGTTAAAATGGAATAGTGTAAGAGAAGCGGAGTTGATAAAAAGAATTCATGGGAAAATGACAGAATATATGAAAAAGAAGTAATTAAATCTGAAATCGATAATAAAAGTAAAAAATAAAAACGAGATTTAAAAGAGCTAAATGAACATTTAGCTAAGTATGCGTTTTATACAATCACGAAGCGCATATGTCTCAATCAATGTGTGTATACAAACACATCTTTTTGATTTCCCAAGAGAATATTTGGGAGGGGAGAGCGGGAAGAAATCTTATAAGAGAATCAATCTTATCAATAATAGACCGACAGATTCATTAAGACATGTTAAGTCAGGAAGGCGCGGGAATTTTTTTTGCTCATATTCATAACTCCACAGATGATTGAAATAAGATTGCTTATCAGGGAGGAGAAAATATGTAATGAAGCTGGAAAACGAAAGGTGGGAGAGCGGGGAGTAAGCAGGTAATCGGTGACTACGTCGATAGGGGTCAAAGAGTTAAGTTTACAGAATAACGATAAATAAAATTCTAACAATGAAAAAGTAAGACTAAATTAGAAGATAATATCTTCTAATTTCTATTATTGTTCTGTAGGAATTCCATTTTTCATCAAAATTTGAAAAGTTATTATTACCTTTTCGATCGAGGAAAATTTCAGAGCAGAGAGACTTTTCCACGGAACATCGAAATACGGCACCACTGTTTTTGACACCCGGCTGTTTGGCACCACTGTTTGCTTTTGGTGAACCAACAAGTAAACTGCAACTTTTCTATCAGTGATTGAAAGCATAGATACTGAATTACTTTGAGGAATAATAAAATTCTGACTCATTTAGATTAAAATTCATTTATTCCTTTTAGGATTTTGAATTTCGATCAATTTGGTAGAAAAAAATTGACAAATTTTCATATTGAAAGCAGCTTGTTTCCAAACTCTTTTATTGTTTAGGGTATATAATTAAGTAAATTTTATGATATTAATTTGATTTAAAAACTGAATTAATAATAACTTCGATTTCCTGACTGTCATCGGAATTGACATCAGTTAGGAATGAACAAAGCTACATCCGTTTTTTGACAAGAAATAATAAAATGGCAAGAAAATTGTTCAATTATAAAAATTTCGAGAAAATTAATCTTTTGCTTACAATATTTCCTATTATTGCTAAATGTAATCAAATGATAAACAAAGATCTCAAAACAACTGATAATGAAAATTTCTCAATTATCTTCTATTTTAACTAAATTTTCACTTAAGATGAACAATAAGCTATAGGACGCTTATTTATTTGAAATACTGAAAATCTTCCGGTTTTTTATTATCTAACTCATTTCACATATCATTTTTACTTCTTCTCGAAAAACCGGCACATACCGTAAGTAAAAACGGTTCCTACAATATATTTTCATTTTATATTTGCTAATATGATTAATCAAATGTGCCAAATGATTGTTTGATATGAGTAGATCTTTTGTCATTACTCACTTCCATAATTTTGAAGATACTTAAGAATTTTGATTTTAAAAAAAGTACCAAAAAATGAGTGCTAAGTAAATATTAATTGTATTATTTAGCAATACTTATAAAATAAACAGAAAAAAACTGGAAAAGTGAAGAGTAAATGAAAAATAAACAATTTGAATGGATCGAATTTAAAAATATTAATTATACCTTTCATTACCTTTAATTCGATCCTTTAACTTAACTTTTGTTTTTCTTTTCTGTAAATTCTACTCATAAATTAAACTTTGCAAACTTTGTATTAATAATCAATATCTTCAATATGAGATATATCATTTCAAAAGTAATGTCAAACTTTAATTTTGAAAATTTTTTTATTATCAAACATTTCAATCGAACAACTAATTGACAAACAATTTTTCCCTTTCTTTTTTTTCGTAAAAATAAAAGTGACATAAATTCGATTATAAATTAACGAATCTTAATCATTTAATTAATTAATTACTTAATTTGTTTTTCTATTTGCATAAATCTTTCTTCTTCAACAGTTGATGTAAACGACCCTAATTTACTTATAAGAATTACCTGATTCCTTGTCTACTTTCTTATCAACAAAACTTATTCATTTATCAAATCCACTTCAATCCAATAAATTAATACATACTGTGATCATAAATACTTTTTAATCATCAAATACACAATTTCATTGAGTAGGAAATTGTCAAGTAAATCTACTTCTTTCTATATTATTTTAAAATTAACACAACTTCTTTGTTCACTTCTTTTTTTAAAAAATCATTTAATTTGGAATGAAAGTAATTAACAATGAAATGTAAATATGTGATCAAAATTTAACATTTTAAAAAATAGGAATATTTACAGTGTCATTCCTTCATGTTGATAAAAATCAATTGAATAACCAAACATAGAATTAGCGCCACTACGATGAATTACCGGATGTCTTACATCGATATTGAATGAAACGGTAATTGTTATTAGATTTATCAGATAAATTAGATTAAGAAATAATCCAAAAGGTAGCGCATGAAGCGTAAGATTGAACATAATGGCTTTTACCTGAAATTAATCATTCCAATTGGATTTTCATTTGGAAAGAAAAAAGTTAAATGAAATGATATACTGAAATATACTCATAAATCAACGTTCATTATTCAAACAAATTATTCAATTTTATGGTTATAATGTATCTCAGCTAGCATATATCATTTGCATAAAATGAGTCATTTCTAAACGGGAAAATCCATTTTGTTCCGGTTTAGCATGAAATCTTCCCATTGTTCCGGTTACCACATCTGCATCATTAGTAGCAGCAACAATTGCAACAATCTTACAGAGAGGAAAAGAAGTGCGAGAGAATGTGATATGACATTGAGAATGATGTTTGAATTTGTTTATAAAATGATACACTGTGATATTTCAAATTTATTACAACAAATCAATATTTAACGATTGCGAAATTCTTCCGAGAAAATTTTCATACTCGAAATTTACTTTAAAAATGTGATAATTATAGGAATTCATTCATAGTAACCAAATGAAACTGATACCAACAAACGTACGAAAAGCATTGAATATTTTTATTGAATTGCTATATAAGCGATATTGAAATTAAAGATTATCTATCGGTAGGCTTCCCATTTGTTATTCATCCAAAAAATGGAAATGTATGATTCATGTTTGTTTATTTGCTACATTCTGTTAGATTCTACCGATTAAATACTCTCTTGAAATCATTAAAGATGGATAAGAACTTTTTCAGTACAACAGGTATGTTAGGTGAATTCAGGTTCCTATTAAAATCCTACAATGAATTATTCAAAAAGTTTTTTGAATTACATTACACAATTTGAATTACGAAACGTTTATGCATTAATTAATTCTATTTAATTATAATAATTTTGTGATAAATATCTTAGAGTAAAATGAAGGAGGAAAATGAAATACATATTTTCACTAAATATTTGATCATATTTCATATCAACCAAAAAATTCTGAAGAATACAATATTCTGAAGATATTATCTATTCTAAATGATTAATTGATAATTTCAATTACTTACAGTTAAATTATCACCAATGCACTTATACGGCCCAATCAAAAGAGAAATAATCTTTTTAAAAATCAAATTAATTTATTCAAAAAAAAGAAATTCATTCCGAATTTAAACGAACACTTAAATAAATACCAAACATTAAGCAACTGGCAATAATAAAACAAGCAAAAATGAAATAATAATACAAGAAATGATTCATAATGGAAAAATAACCGTAATAAAATGTTATAAAAAAGAATTTTAATGTTCAGGTCTTCCATTCCATCCCTTCCGGTTTTATTTCCGTTCAAAATTTTTCCTGTTTGTTTGTTTCTTTTTTTAAATAAGCATTAAATGCATTTTTTAAAAAAAGAAATATAAAGAAGGAAGGGTATGCGACGGAAACACTCTTTCAACTATATCTCTTCCTTCTCTCTTTACCACTCCCTTCTAACTAACAACGATCGATCTCTCTCAGTGCACTCTTTCATCTGCACTTCATTTATTGCAACAAAAAAATACCATCAAATATTTGAATTTAATTTTTAAAATTTATGGAATATTCTGGAAGTGAAAAATGATCGTATCACTGATTTGATATAATTATAAAAGGCAAATTATATCACTGATTAATAATTAATTATACTGTGAAATTATAATTTTTTTTTTGCTATTATTTTTATTTAAAGTTATTGCGAACTTTTGATTATTAGAGATGAAATGATTGAAGGAGAGAAGGAGAGAGAAAAGAGAGAAAAGATATATTTTAAGTTATTAAGTTTTATTTAATCGTTTTGAAATATCATTTAAAGCTTCCATTCATTTTTAGCATAATTTAGATGAACGATAGATGCCAGCCATCATTTTATTCATTGTTCATTGAGATATTTATACATACTTATACCTAATTTATTTTTACTTCCTGCACTTTACCTATACTTTTAATGGACGATGGATTACTAATAGAAAATTGGGTAGTTAAAGATGAAAAGATGCGTTGAAGTGCTGGCAGAATGTAACACTTTTTTTTTACTACTTTTTACTAAGTAGCAATAAAATTTTACAGAAATTTTATTTTCAATGATATTTTGTGGTGGAAAAATTGTAATTAATTAACAGAAAAAACAATAGAGTGGAAGAATAGGAAGAGAGAAAGAGTGAACAATTAAAAGTGTCAAAAATTAGAATACAACAATGAAAATCTCGAATTCAAAAAGATTTATGTGACATTTAAAAGTTTCGAACTATTATTTCTAAGTTTCTTTTTTTGTATAATTAATCATCGAATTTATTATAGAAAAGTTCAATTTTGTTTTACGTGAAGAAAATAAGAATGCAAAAGTTTTTCAAATGTTTTTAATAATTACAAAAAAATATGAAACTAAATTTAATATGAATAGGAACAAATTAAAGAGAAAAAGAAACTAATTAATTAATTTGAAAATAATTTGATAATTGATTGAATAATTATTTGATTAATCATAGCCATATGGAATAAAAGAGAAAGTTAAAATTTGTATAGATGGTTGGAAAATCAACATCGATCCATCACGTTCAACTCTTCTTCATTCTAATCGAACATTTTTCTTCTAAGAAAGAATTGGAAGGTATGAGAGGTGGAAGTTTTGGTTTTGCTTAAGCTTTTGTGGATAAAGTATGATATAGAATATATCAACAAAAAGATTAAGAAAATAAAGGAAAGGATAGGATTAGGAATGGAGGAGATCAGTTAGATCATCTAACTGTTGTAAAGAGAGAGTTTATTCCTTCCTCTCCGAGAAAGAAATCCCTCTCCCTCTCCTTCCACCCTTGTCCAATCATATCTATCCTTTAATAAGCGCTAATAAATGCCCACGCTATTTTGTTACACAGAGAAGAATGGATGAAATTTGTAATGGAAGTAAGTAGTATAAGCAAAGTTGTAGCAGACACGCTGTGAAGTAGAAAGTGGCGGCTTTAGCAAGAATGGAACGATCAGTGTGAATTGATCGGGTCGGGTCGGATTATTTAGCACTTGAACAGCTGCTCATCAAAGTTATACATTCTCTAAATACTTTCTTTGTAAGCATTTAAAAAATAATATTCTACAATGGCAAATAGTATCAAAATGGAATTTGCAGACAGTCATGGAAGAAGTAGAAGTAAGCCTGGAATTAACTTATTTCATCCTAATCTATTCTTGCTTTTCATTTTACCAAAGTATTTTAAAAATATTCAATTTTTCCTGAAAATTCCATGTAACAATTCGGTTTTCCCGATTTTTTATTCGATCTAATCCTATTGATAATGATGAACACTTGTTAAAAATAATTATTTTTGAGTTTTTACCTCAACGATTAAAAAGTTTAATTTCAAAAATTCATAGGTATGATTCATGTCATTAAAAATGGTTCCTGTAGGAAGCAATCAAAATTTATTGAAAAACTTTTTTTTTATAGTTTCTGTCGGGACATTGTATCAGGATATATCTGTCATGACATTGTATCAGGACATATCTGTCAGGAAATTACAATCAGTCCTTTTTTTTCATATCTAAAAAAAGATAATTAATCAAGTTTATTTAAAAATTAAATAAAGTATCTTTTTTGAATAAAGTTTATTCTGTCAAAATTAGCAAAATTTTGCTGTAACAGCTGCAACATTTTCAAACACAACAATTTACACTTTCGGAGCAGCCAAATAATTGTTTAAAATTTGTAATAAGAAGTATTAGTTTGCAACTTACAGTCTTTTTAATGATTAACTATTGTATTTCAATAAAGTGAGCTTTCTCATTGTTAATCTAAAACATTTCTAATTACTAATGTTTAAAAAAAAATGCTGCTAATTAATTAAGGTTGAAAGGTAGATAGATGCATTGAAAACAATTTGGGGAAAATAAATAAATGATGGAATGGCAATGAAAAGGAGATTAAATTAAACGAAGCATCTAATTAGGATTAATTAGATAAAAGGTAATTTAGAATTTCGAATTAATAAAAAATTGGTAATAAATGCGGCGATAATAGCGAGTAATTATTTTGAGAAAGTGAATGATACAAATTTATATTTTAATTTCAACTTATTCTTTTGAATGAAAGAGTGAAGAGAATGAATAATTCAAACATTTAATAATTCGAAAAAGGAACAAATGAAAACATCAAAAAAATCAAAGCATTGAGAAATATAATTGTGATTCATCGAGAACGATCACATCTTTTCTTCAACAATTTTTGAAATATATTGTCGGAATCAACAAAAATTCAACGATCGTATGTTAGTGAAACAAAAAAGCATATTTAAATTCATTTCTTATTAATTTGAATTAATAAACAAACTTTTAGGTTTTATTCAATAAGATTTTTTGATTGTTAATTTTAGCTGACAAATGCATTTTGACATAAAAATCTTTTGGATCTCTCAAGTTTTCATTTCAATTAACATGGATCGTTTTAAATAGTAATTAAATATTATAAATAGTAATTAAATGTTTACAATTTAAAATAATTTATTTGTTAAAATTTTTGATACGTTTGCAAAATTTAGAATTTTTTAGATTGATAGAAATTTCCTTTGAAAAGGTTCATTTTTTTCAATGGCTGGTTATTTGAATTTGAAATTTCAACATTGTACTTATCTAATTAGGAGTATTATTTTAAACAAAGATATCACATTAAAATTTATCAAGCAGATGGCACATGAAATTGATAGAGAAAATGACAAACAGATAAAAAAGCAAATGTATTTTTCTCGTTTAAACCTAAAATGTAAAATTTGAATGACTCATTAAAGGCATGATTCATCAAAAGTTTTCCAATAATAGTAATTTAGTTGAAAAAAAAAGCACCTCTGATTGTCTAATTAACAATTAATAAAAATAAATTACTTATCGAACAAAATTTTTCGTACTTAAATTCAAAATTTTGGAAATGTTAATTAAAAGAAAAAAATTAATGAATAAGAATTTTTAATTAAAAGATATTTTTAAATCTTTGAAACATTGAGATTACAGATGAATTTATAATAACAATGCAATTTGATAAGTTTTAAGAACGAATTTTGAAGTTATAAAGTTCTATTAATTAATACTTAAAATAAATCAAAGTGTAATCTTTTTTGAATTTAATGAAATCAATGAAAATGGCAATTTAGAAGAGAGTGTTAATTGTTTGTATGCCAAAATCATAAACTCTACGCAATTTGTTATTTTCTTTAAATTTTAAATTAATAAAATTACTGATAAATGTGATAACAACCAATGAAAGCTTAGAGTTTTTTGTTTATATAAATAGGAAGAAAAGAAATCGAAATCATATCCTTCAATATCGTTAAATTAGCACATAAAATTTAATTAATATTATGTAATGTCTAATGAAAATGAATGCAATTAATTTCAATCCCAATTTTAGTTCATTTAATGAATAAAATTTAATTCCTGAAATTAGGCGCGTATTTCATGAAAGAAATCAAAATCCATTTTGAAAAAGTATAACGAAATTTAAGCTAAAATTCAAGAAATTCAAGCTATGTGAGAAATGTTTGCTTATATGGTGTCACTATTGCCACTAATAAATTGCATAGAATTATTTGATTCTCAACTCTCTTCGGATTCATTTAACTTACTAATGTGAGCATTAAGCTATAATAATATATTCTCTTTTTTTAATTTCCAATTAAAATTTTAAAATTCCGGATATTATTCCTAAATTCTAACAGGAAAATATGTAACCTTAAACAGAAATAATAGATAGTTTGCATTATTATTGGGATGTTTTCCAACAAATTGCTCACTTTATATAATGTTCATTTCAATGAGCCGATATTCATAATTCCGAATTGTTGTGAAACGGTGCTTTTTGTCCGTTTGCAAACTAACTATTGCTGACCTTTCCCCTATTGCTTTCTTCCTAAGATTTAGACCCGAGATTTATTGTGCTTATTAAAATGAACAAACTCTCAAATCTTCATTTTCTCTCACGGAGATCGATGAGAAACGCGATAAAGAGAATTAGAATTAGTTGAAAAATTGGTCTAATCATAGTATAAAAGATGCTAATTATTTTAAGCTATCTGATATGAAAATAACTGATATTATCAGTTCAGTTGTTAAATGCAAATGACCGATGGAAGCGCGCATTTTGATGAATTGTCCCATTGAGCTGTCAAGAATTTTTTTTTAGATTTATTTTCATTGATTTAGTTAGTAACAATTCACATCGTATTACCTACCACTCTGTTACCATTGAAAAATATGTCAGCACCAAATCGATGACGAGAAAACACACCTATTTTTAACGAAGATCATTATTTAAAGGACGTACACACACACACATACACATACACACACACACACACATAATACATACACACTTTTACCTTTAAACAAGTCCTTCACGAGAATTCGAATTGTCGACAACCGCGCAAATCAGCAATGATAAATAAAAAATACTTTAGATAGCAAGCTTATAGCAAATAGAATGATAATAAAAGATGGATGCTTTTTTAATGCTTTCGAAAATATCTAGAAGAATGTATTTCCGGTGTTAAAACAGGATATGATTACTTTGATTAATTAAGGAATATGCTTTTAGATAGCTATCCCACGATACTGAAATGAATTAAGTTTATTTTATTTTAAGCTTATTTTAATCACTTTATCATTATTTGCCATTAATTAAACTTATTCATTTTAAGCTTGTTTGATTATTTTATCATTAATCACTCTATCATTAATTGAACTTATCCATTTTAAGTTTATTTGATCAAAACTTTCTTTGAAATTTTTAATTTTTTTTTAAATTTTACAAAGCAATGATAAAAGAGAAATCAGGAAGATATTAACAACAATCAATTTGTTAGAACAATAAATATTAATTTGCTATCTTTGAGAACTAAATACTCAGTGCTTTATTTATTTATTTTATTCATTATTTATTATATCATTATTCCTATTAACTCAATCAGTTTGTTTTAATAAATATTTCCATCCTTAATTGTTTAATTGTTACATTTCCGTACTCAATTTATTGTAAATATGTTACAGAACAATTACTATATTGGTGTCACAATATAGTTGTTGAATAGTGACACTCCGATGAGTGTTTGTCCACTCCACTACTAATGTTAGCGCAACACTTCATCAGCGCAAATTATCCTTGGAATTTCCAAGAAAAAATTTAGGGAATAGGGATAATTTATCATTTGCACAATTCTACTACCAAAAATCTTAAATGATTTACACTACCCATCTCTTCATAATATTGGGATATTTATCTGATGACCTGTGACCCCATTGTACAGGTAGATAATACAATAATTATCTGTTTTGTTCAAATTTCTCGAGGAAATATGATGTGAAAGAGAAAGATATTTATCAGTAATAATTTAATGCTGTAACGATATCAATGGAATGGACGCATTTCATCTAATACATTCCAGAGGAAGTGACCGATTGGACAAAGAAGGTTGATTACTAACTTAGCCAACCAAATAACATCTCATTAGAGCATGTAATCAATCAAAGAATATGACAAATTCAGTTATTCATTAGTTTTTCATCTTATCCCCTCTCCTTTTCCCTTACATTCAATGATGTATACCATCTAATGACCATTGGTTATTACTGTATGATGTGGTAGATCTCAATGCCTCCTCGAATAGCAGCTTTCTTGCTTATTCGATGAAAGGCTAATGATGAGATGCAATTAGTAGAATTTCATTGACAAATTTCCTTTTTACTTCCAGTCAGCCTGAGGGGGTGAATCGAATTCAAGAAAAAGATTTTTCAGTGCCCATCAATCCTCTCCTATCGACGTAACCCTCTCACTTGTTAATTACGCAAAAGAGTTAAGTTTTCAATTTTTGATTTTATTCGTTTATTTTCTGAAAATTTAAAAAATTTTAGACGTGGAGATTTGACGTAACTTCGTGCGACAGTTTTTCCATTCACTTTTTTTGCTTGAAAATTGCATTTTTTTTTAGCTCGAAAATTCTCGAATGTTCCAATGCATTAGCATCAACGCGTTGAGACCATCTCGTAGTTGGAAACTTCCAGAAACGTGTGAGTTCCGCGTGTCATGAATGAATGATTGATCGGTTTTATATACTGCTTTGTCGAGTAGCTGCACTTGTTTTTCGTTCACTGAGAATTCCCGGGACATTATTCTCTAATTTACAAATTGATTAGTTACTTTTTAAGAAATTTATAACTTAATTGGTTTCTCTGACCATAGCTTCCGACCGAAGATTGATAGAGAGAGGAAGTAACAGATCACAATCAAAGCCAAAGATCAAAAAATAATGTCTCCATAGAGACATTTCGAGAATGGCGGGATAAGAAAGAAGTCAGAGTACTATAAATTAAATTAAGGAAGTTAGTTGTTTAAGATATTCTAAACATATCTCAAGTATCGTTTTATGAATAAATGTGTGTTCAACGTACATTATTTTCTTGATTACTATACGTTATGCGCTGACCTTTACGTTTATCTTCACGTGTAATTACATCTTCATTTCGTGTAATTACATTTATCTTATTGTTGAAACTAGAAATTTAATTTATTTTCTTCAACTGAATTGACGTTGATGTCAGTTCAAAAAGAAAAACTGATATGTAAGTTATCTTATAAATTACAGGTTGATTAGTGACACTTTGATAGATAGAACGACATAGGTATTCTTAGATAAGTTGATCTAATGCGGGTTGGATGACGTGAATGGTAGTTTTGGTTTATTCATTAACGAAATGTTTCGCATTAGTGACAGTTTGATAGATAGAACGATCCTTCACCGATGTAAGCGTTAAATACTTTTCTTATCGTTTCATTTCAGTATTGGACGCATGGAACCTATAGAGAATTGGATTGCAAACAACACGTTACAAATGAAAGATCGGTAAATTTTTCTTCAAAACTATAAAATCCAATCTATTTGCATTGTGTGTCGACCCTGTGGCCTAATGGATAAGGCGTCTGACTTCTAATCAGAAGATTGCAGGTTCGACCCCTGCCAGGGTCGGCCAAATGCTTCTTTGCAGATTCACTTGCATGCCGCTTTTTGAGAAAATCTGTATGTAACAGCTCTCAGTTCTCCGCCAAATGCAAAATAGGACTTCAGATTCAGACGATTTCAGATTCAGACATATTACATGCGTGGTTGTGCAAATTTACAAGCTTGAAGGAAACAATTGGCGTGAAATGACCAAAGACTTCGTTCTGCTTCATATGTATTATGACCAGAAAGATCAAGAAGCAAAATTGGTCGCTATTGATGGCATTAAGGCATACTTTTAAAATTACAGTTAGCATATTTTTATGGAAAATCATATATGTAATTTTCATGATTTTTTCAAAACTTTCTCCAGGCAATCACATCGATGCTATGTTAAAGTTACATTTAAATGATCAGGTAAATTTACACGTCAGATAGGTGTAACATCTCTTTTTTAACAATAATATGTTAGACTCACTTCGTTTTTTTTGTTTCCGGCCACATCCTTTCCTAATTGAAGACGGGATGAAATAAAAACGTCCAGAACATAATTCAAGATATTTTCAGAAATTTTTGAAAAATTGCAGCTGATTGTGAGAGGATTCGTGCTTTCTTCTAGCCTTCAATTGGTAAGACCTACAAAAAAGTTTTTACACTTTATTAGCTCCAAGCAAGAGAGATCGGAGATGTATGGTTTTGGTTTTCAACAGGTCTACGAAGTCGAGCAGGTATGACATCTTATTTAAATTCATGGTAATTTTTTGCGAACTATTGCGAACGACTATATTACATATCTCACATCAAGAAGATACAGTACAGTAAATTGAAAAGCATTAATTATGATTAGTTTAAGATTTCCACGTAAATCTGTATGCATACTAAACAGATGAAGAAACAAATCTTTCTCTTTCCGAGTGAAATTTTAAAGAGAATTAACTAATGTCGAAAAGCGCCAAAAAAAAAATTATATTTTAAACATTGTTGCTTTTTCTACTTCTTGGATAGGAACTACTTTCCAGAGTGCAGCTGATTCGTTTTTATTAAGAAAAATTTAATACTAAACTTTAACTTCAGTTGTGACAGTGCACGAAACTCAAAACTGAGCGATTAAAATGGTTCTTTCTATTATTGTAGTTCTTGCGGCTGTTCGGCATTGTGCACAGAAGACTGCATTTGTCATCCAGAACTATAATCCAAAGCGGATTGGGATACAACAAAAGACGTTTATCAATTTCATCTACAAAATCGCAACCGCCATATCCTATATCTATGTCTACAGCAATCAGTGAGTCGTTCAAACACATTTCTTAGATCATTAACGGCTCGTTCAAACCACATTGACATCATTTTGAATAATTGATTTGATCTGTGGCCAAATTTCATGTAAAAATCTTGATAAAAATCATTGACTATGCACCATAGTGAAATTAGTTTTATCAACCAGAACGATGAGATGGCAGTTTGGTATGATAGTTTGCTAATACATCTATCAGAGAGGGCGACTTTCAGCTCCTAATAAAAATGCGCATACTACTCTACCCTTTTTGAATGATTCACTTCGGCGGGAGATGTCATTGCAAGCAGATGTTAATGTGCATCACATTGAAAAAGGACTACAAGGACTGTCTTTTGCTTCAGATGCTTCTCGCACAGCTCCGAACTTTAATTTGGTAAGCAAAAAGTTTAAATCGATGTTTGCTGAATAAGTCAGAATCTAGTCAAATTTTATTTTTGCAAGTAATTTCAAATTTCATAGCCTTATCTCAATTATGTTTAATATTTATACGGTAGAGAATGTTGCCGTTATAAGCATCATTGCACATTTTCGAAAGTGCACTACTCGTAAGAATCTAGAAATTTTAATATCCACCGAACTGAACAAAGGAATTATCCATATGTTTTAGCTAGTGTTATGTTTTGCATTGGATTTCAGGCATCTTCCTCGTCGAAGCAGACTTCTATGGATGCAAGTAGTTTACATTGCGGTGACTCTATTACATTCGGTAAGCGATATTTTACATACGGATTTGTTTCTGTTTTATTAACTTCTTTTATTTTGCATTTTTTAAGGAAAATTCGCCCACGAAAACGTAGTTGTCTGATGTTCATACTTGTCCGGTTTCTTTTTTTGAAATAGAAAACACTGATTCTTGAACATTTTTGTAACGAGGAATTAGTATTTTTCCCCCACAATAGCCTATTAAAAAGTAAATAGTTTGGCACTATAATTATGAAATTTGAGAATTTCTGAATTATTATTGATTATTATTATTATTATTATTCTTACTCAATTCTTTATTTCAGATCCCAACTCGAACGCTACTCGACCAGTTGAGCAAAAGCAATATCAACTTTGGAGTGCACCACCATGGAATGCTTTGCTAGAACATCGAGTTTATAATAATCAAGCAAGCATTGCTTCTGCGTGGGATTCACTTTTGAACCATTAAAGCAATACCCCAAGTGGAAGAGACCATTTCCATGTATTGCGAGATATTCCAGTTAATCTGCCATTCCACTGCATTATTTTGCAGATGTTTCAAATAATTTTTTTAATTTTTAATGCTGGAGATACAATGATTTTTTTTGCATCTATTGAAAAATTGTGTTTGATCTCTTTGAACATCATTTATTGTTAAATTGCTTAAAATTGCTTTGTTGCTCACTCTTTGTTGTGAATGTACAGCTCATTCAAATTAAAATTTTTCCTGTTCCATAATAATATATTGTTTGTCCTGTTTCATAATAATAAGTACCGTTTGTGATCCAAAAATCCCTGGCTTCTTGATTTTCAGAAGTATATCAATATTAAAGCTTTTTCTCGTTCAAACAACGGTTTGTATGTTTTACTAAAGGCCACCTATTCTTTCATCTATTCGAAATTTGTTAAGTTTTCTGGATCATTTGTTACATATAAAGAAGTTCTCCACTGCAATTGAATATACAATGTGTTTTCTATCTGTTGAAGTGTTTTTATTCTCAGAATTTGAAAGAGATGGAACGAGTGGAGTTTTCCACGAATGGTAATGCGTTCTTTTTTTTGATTTCAGAATTTTCTAAAAGTTTTGTTCTTCCTCTCTTTTTTAAAGTAGTTAAATAGAGGCCAGCCCACATAGAAGTTTAAATTTCATTACTGAAGTTAAAATAAGCATCTTATTGTCTGAATGCATATTTCCTGCAAGTAATAATTGTTAGTACGATACATTTGAAACTCAATCGTGTTGCTACGCAACGCTTCGAAATTACACTCCCATCAATCGTTAAGTGAATAGAATCCCGGATAATGTCAAAATTTACAAAAAACATCTTTTTTGTTCTGATTTTCTCATGAAATTTTTGTTGCGAAAAATCTGATTAAATTTCAGGTTTTGTTTTCTTTCAAGATACCTTGCGTATCTTATGTGTTTATTCGTCATTGGTTAAGTGGACGAGGATGATTTTTTACATCAGATTATTCAGGGTTCCATCAAACTGTTTCCTTCTTTTCTCATTTATGGCATTCATAGAAATATGTGCAGCGTATTTTCTTTACTGATTAATCATTATATTAGCTGCAAAAACAGCCTCTTTATCTTTTCTATAAATCTTTGTACACCATGCAAAACCGAATACCGCTTTTCTTACTATTCTCAGCTATTATGCTAGGCAAAACCGAATAGCTCCGTCTTCACTATTCCTAACCATTAAGCTAACTAGATGTAATCATCTTTCTAGGAACTCTTTCCATTCTCCGAAAATCACATTTGTCATGTAACATTTGTGCCTTCTCCCTGTTTCCGGTCTTTTAATGAGTACCTGTTATTGCTGATTAAGTACCTGTTATTGTATAACTGAGTACCTGTTATTGGCCTGAATTAACTAATTATTGCTGATATCAGTGCCTGTTATTCACAACTAATCGATTGGAATGAAATAAGTGCATGAGATATTTGTTATGTAAGAAAAGTAGTTGAATTATTAGTTAATTTACTAGTTCAGGCCGACCGCTTTAATTGGCAGTAAATTGACTGACTGGAAAAAGTGCTTATGGAAAACTTGATAATATAACATAGGGTCTTCAATTCGTGCTTCATTCCGAAAATTAATCAGAGCTTTTCTAAGCAAGTAATAATTACGGCAGGAAATACATAATTTGAGTAGAATTTTGGGATGACAACACTTAACAAAGAAACAGCAGAGCTCGATTTGTCACTCTACTGCAATATACTTTATCATCTTCAAGAAGGGTTTTACGGAACGGCTTTAACTATCTGTAACGAGGAATTGCATAAAGCAAATGATTCCCGACAAATTGTACTATTCCGGTCGATCGCTTTAATTAAGCACGGTATCATTTTCGTTTTTATTTTTCTTTTTCGATTATTTTACAAACAGCAGGTAGTATAACACCTTTGAACTTTTTTCCTCACTTAATTCTGAAATAACTATATGATAATATTTCACTTCGAGTTTAAGGTCAATATGTGGAAGTAGTACGCCTACTTCACTTACTTCGTCACGATACAATTGTTGGCTTTGCAGCATCAGTGGTTCTTCGAACAGCGCATGCTTTATTAAAGAATCCAGGTTTGTATGCTATAACTTAATATGCAGGGCGAAGTGATTTCCCGGAAATTTGGCATCAGATATATAAGAAAGTTTCCCGAAAAAGTTTCCGAAAATTTATTCTTTGATCTGAAAATCACTATCATAGATCGAGAAGAAATATCTGAATTGGATCGAACAATCAATGAGGCATGTAAAACTGCAGATATGCAGGCCAAATATAATGCCGCAATAGCTTACACATTGCTTGGAAACAGTGACAAAGCTTGTTCTTTAATTGAAAAATCAACCGATTCCAACAATATTCAAGTATTTTTTCTTTATTTTTATTGATTTGTTAAACATATTAATTCAGATTCAAAATTTAATAACAGCGTGTTTCAGTTGATTGTTCTTCAAGCTTGGATTGAACTCAAGCATGGCAAAGATATGAATGTTGCGCAAAAACTTTTTAAGAAAGGCATTGCAGCAGGTTTGTTTACTTTCGTAACATTTATTCTTTATCAAATATAAATATTCTATAAAAACTTCTGGTAAATGATACATGAAATCTATCAGCATATTTGTCACTAAATAAACTTTGATGGGAAAATAAGAGCAAGTATATTTACCGGAAAATAATAATATCAAACTTTAAAGATCGACAATAATATCAAACTTTAAACACAGTTAATCGACAAAATCCGCCTTCAACTTTAAATTTTTCTCTATTTATTATTAAAAATTTATTTTCCCCTATTTACTGTACTAAAAAAAAAGTTTGGTATAATTTTCTTGAAGAAATCTCAGCATTGTGTAAATCTAATCATTTTAGGATATCCGAACGCATACATCGGAATGGCACGTTTGTTGGAAAGACGAAGAAATTTGACAGAGTTGCGTCAAGTTCTTTACACTTTGATAAAGAAAGTTCCAACTTTTCTTCCAGGATACATTGAATACTGTAAAGCATATTTGATGGGTTATGATTGGGAACACTGCATGGAACAGGTACAAAGGACGCTATTTCTACAGGTATCAATGGTTAGATATGTATGTGTTAGTATCATTAGGCTGGTTTAAATTTTGAATTCCAATATTTTTTGATAAGGGACATATACGGCTTTTCGAAAGTTTCTATTACATTCCAAAATTCCAACTGTTCTAAAATTAATTTACACTTACATAAGTTTTTGGCATGAAGAAAAAAATATTGTTTAAGTTTAGAGATGTAACTTAAATTTGAAGTGATAAAATCATTATCGAATTTTTAGAATGACTGTTTGCAAGTTCGTTGGTTAGAAGTGATTCATGAACTGGTTATAAAAAATCGTGTAAAAGAAACTGAAAATGTCCTTCAAAATCTTGCTGAAGCAATCGAAAAAAACGAGCCAAAAAATTATCAGTTGCATCATAAAATTGCCCAACTTCTTATTCGAATCACTATATTTGATCATCCGGCGACTAAATTTGCTAGGTCCCTCCAATTTTTCATTGCTTCAATTTATTTATTTACGATGAATCAATGTAAGTTGCAATACCGGAGATAAGCATGGAAACTTGCTAAGCATAGATCAGTTTAGTCGATTATTTAATTTCATTTTAATTTTAGTATTTTTCAAGTGGTTTTTAGATTAAGCTTCTTAGCTGAAAAGTTTTTTAAATGCTAACTCATTTATGTTGCGTTATATCTTTCAAAGTGCAACAACAAAGCCCTTAGTATCAAGCTTTCAATGTTCATCAAACTTCTAAAAACTTACCGGTCAAATCATTTTGATTTAATTCTGAAGAGCTACTTTGTTTCTTTGATAATTTTAAGATAATCTTACGTATTTCTCGCTTTATCTGTTTATTTCACTTTATCATCAACTCTGAAAAAAAATTATGTTTTAATAATTAAAAATTACTCGCAGGAAGTTGCTTGATAGAGCAGTTTCGGTGACGAAAAATCAGGACTATTTGTGTGAACAGGTAAGATTACTGCTGCAAAGTGGAGACTTTAAGGCAGCTGAAACAATTATGTTCGGAGCGTTAAAGGATGATGTCACCCCTAATGAACAACTATTAATTGGTAACAGTAATATTTCCCCTCATTTCTTCTCTTTTATAATAATTTTTATCACCAATCTTAGCTTTCTTAAATTCTTTTTCGAACTATTAATCATTTAATTGATACGTTTGGGTCAGATTAAGACTTCTTATAGGTGTAGCACAATGTTTCATTGCAAAAGGTCAAATCGATGATGCAATTACTCAGATGGAATTCGTAGAAGCAACACATCCGAGTATCCGCCAAACTAGTGTAAACTTTATTCATATTTACTAAAATACTATGGACAAACTGTTAATTATATGAGAATTGTAATTATCTTGAATTTTAGATTTTTAAAAATTTCAGTTGTATATCTATTTGATGGCAGTATTGGATAAAGAGCAACATAAACCATTTGAACAGTTTTTCCAAAAAATGCAAAATGCATTGGATGTACATTTATCAGCATTACAGGTTTATTTTCCCTTTTCTCATTAAAACTTCAATCTTACTTGCTTATTTCATTTACACTCATTTATATAACATAACATTTATTTCCTCGATCTTAACAACTGCTTCCTTATCTTTCTAGCAGCCACATGTTTGAATTAATTGATTATCAAAATCAATCTTAGTTTACTATTACTTGGAGACTTTATCTACAGTAACCGAAGCTAATTTAGTTGAAGTAATAAGATTGATTTGCTTCATATTACAGTTTTTGAATTTATAAAAAAGCTACTTGTAAAACGAAACTGGTAAATTTTTAACAAATATTTCAGAACGTTGTTTTTGGTGTGGAATATTTGACATTGCTGGATCCAAATTTACTAATTGATATGGCATTGCAACTTTACGAATTTGCACCACTTACAGTAAAAATTTTGCAATTTAGTATGCTAGAAAAGATATTTAAAGCTGAGTGGAAGTTAGCTAGAATAAAAATGCTCAAATAAAGTTAAGTATTCATAAATATGATATTAAAGCACTCATGAAAATCATGAATTTTTAGCCAGCGAATTCTGCTAATGTCGTACTTAAAGAAATTGATAAAATCCTAACAATTGTTCTGAATTATTGTCCAGGTATATGTTTCTTGTCATTCAATTTCGTGTACTAAATTAAATACAGATTCAGCTTCACACAGATATATGGAGCTTTAGCAAATACTGAATTATGCAGTAGTTCAGTGTTTGCTGAAGCTATCAATAGTTACGAAGGATAAATCTAATATTTAACAAATAAGAATTATTAGCCATTTATTTTGTGTTGAGCAGATAGAAATTTAAAATTGTTGCAATATTATATTATTTCCGAATATTTTAGCACTGTTAATCGCTGTATATCTCTTAGCCAAAGTAAAATATCTTTCAATGGATTTTGCTGAAGCAGAACGACTATTAGCAAATTGCACTGATAAAAATGATGCTCCTCCAGAAGCCCACTTACTTATGGCACAGGTACAGTATTACTCAGGAATTAAATCGTGATAAGTTTCTTTTATGGAAATTTTAGATTTTTTTTTAACATTTCAGATTCATCTGCATAAAAATAATTATGATGAGACTGGTAAATGTTTGGATATTGGCTTAAGTAATAATTTTAAAGTTCGCGAACATCCTCTGTATCACCTTATCAGGGCAAAACTTCAAAAGAACTCAAAACAGATCGACGTATCAATACAAACTTTGCAGAAAGCAATCGAACTGCCTTTGTTTAAAGCTAGTATGTTTTTAACTTTTTTTAACTCAAATTTACTTTCTATCCCTTAGTGGAACTGGAACTTATATTCCTCGAAATCCTACAAACTATAATGAGCTTGGGATTATGGTCGCAAATAAGGCCTCATAACTTTCCTTTAGCTTTTTTCCAAACTAGTCTGGAGCCTGTTCTTATTTTAAGAATGATGTGAATAAATGCATAATTCTTTATTTTTCACTTATTATCTCACTGCAATCAAAATCATTTTACCAAATTTCTATCAAAAACAAACTTCAATCGGACTTTCCTCCATTTTCTTCTTTTGTATGATTTCATTTTAAAATCGAAACAAGTGGTCAGATTTGATGAAAATGGTGATTATTATATACTTTAAAAGTTTTGAAGGTCCATCAAAAAAACGTCAGAATTTGGAAGTTGTTGATGCGGATCGTATAGCCATCTACTTGGAATTGATGGATTCTTATCAGCAACTTGGACAGCTTGTATGTTTTTCAACTGAATATCTACTTTTAAAAATTCAAAGGATTTATTCTATGTTTAAAGGCAGAAGTTGATGAGGTGATGAAAGAAGTGCACGAACGCTGGGCTGATAAAACGGAACAACAACAGTTTGTGCTAATGGAAGCAAATCTGAAATTACAGCGCAAAGATATTAATGGTGCATTAGAGATGCTTGCATCTATACCACCTACAGAGGCTAACTATCAAGCAGCTCGCATTAAAATGGCTGAAATTTATTTGAACGAAAAAAAGGATAAACGAAAATTTGCTGTTTGCTTCAAGTATGTTCTTTTCTACTTTTTTCAATTGAAAAAAATAAAAATTCGAGATTATTCGTCAGTCATTTTTCTTTTAATAAATTTTAATAAATATTAAATTTTAATAAATTTTGTGGGTCTTTAAATGGTGAAAAAAATCTTAATGTTACGTTAATGCTGGCATTATTCTATCATTTGACATTCGCCACTCAAAGAGTAGTTTCAGTTTAAGAAAAATACTGTAATTCTTAATAACTAAGCATGTTACTAAAAGTTATATCTAATTAATTTTTGATTAATGTCCATATTAAATATCGGAATATTTTACATAAAAAAATGTATACAATAATTCAAAAATTATTTTGTATCATTATAGTCATTAATTGCCTAAATCTAACGCACGATTTTATATTTATGGCCAATTACTTTGGCATCTCACAATACCCGTAAATGCTATGTAAATATATTTATTAAGTTTATTAAGGAGCAACCTACTACTTTATATATTTGCTCGATATTTACAGGATAAGTAGTTTTGAGCATGGTAGATTCAAAATCTTGGCTCAAAAATTTCGAAGTTTTGTTTCTCCATATAAAACATTTCGCTTGATGCAATTCATACAAGTATATTTTTGAGAATCGATCGTCCATGAAATTTAATTCTCATGAGAAATGAATTCATTATTGCTTGATTTTTTTCCTCTTTAGATTTGCAATTTCAGACAACTTGCGCAAAACAATCCATCACCAACGGCATATATATTGCTTGGTGATGCTTACATGAGCATACAGGAGGTTTATTAATTTTCCAAATTATTTACTTTGGCCTTTCAATCAATCATTTGAAAGATACTGAAAAAATTTAAGCTGCAAAAAATTTTTTCTAGCCTGCACAAGCAATTGAAGTATATGAAACGGCGCTGAAAAGTAATCCAAACGATGATGCGTTGGCTGAAAAAATAGGCCAGGCATACGTCCAGTGTCATTTTTATACGAAGGTATTTTAATTTCATTTCGTTTGTAAGGATGCATCAAACGTAAAAAGGATTTTCGAAATTTGAAAATTTAAGATGGTCAAAGGATGGTCGAAATGACTGCACTGTATCTCACTGTATTCTGATGACATTCATGTCAATATTTAATGAGAATTTGAATTTAGAAGTTTGAAAAACATAAACAATCAATGAAAAGCAATTCAAGGAAAAACTATTTCCCACTTGCTGATAAAATCTTACTCTCAAAAAAAATGCTTCAATCCTCAGGCAATCAATTATTATGAAGCGGCATTGAAAAATGGAAGTAAACCAGTGATGAGGATGCGCTTAGCGGAATTGTTATTTCAGCTCGAATATTATGAAAAGTGCGAAAAAGTGTTACGTCAAGCACTTGATGCAGATCAAAATCCTGTCGGTAAATTAACATTTCTTGTAGCCGCTCGGAAATTAGAGCTAAGAAGATTTTGAACATAGATTTAAGTTTGAATATGTAGCTAACAGTGGATGAATTTGGCCGAATCTGAAATTGAGAACTTTGAAAAGCATAAAACTGAGAAACCGTCTAATTGGAGGTACCTAAGATATTACTAATTTAGCATTATTATTTCCGTTTTTGTTTTCACTTTCGGATTAAATTCTGGATTGTTTTATTAGACGTAGCTCGAATGAGTGACCATGTATCCTATTGGTCTTTATTGTCGAAATTGCATTTCGAAAATGGTAACTGGAAAGAAGCATCCGCGGCTCTAGAACGTGCTCGTGAAATTCAATTATCTATAATTGCAAAACCACCAAATGAGGTCGCAAATCTTGCCGAAGAGAAGAAATTTGCTGCAAAATATGTTTCTTTATTGATCTTCAATTTTTTACATTTTTCAGCTTTTAGACTTTTAGTATCAAATTGTTATATTGATAAAAAAGTAATCACTTTTCAAATGTTAAATTTGTAGATGATGGAATATGCTGAGCAAAATTTAGATTTTTCTGGCACTTTTGCTTTAGGAAATGTATTTTACCAAAACTGTAATATAACATTTTCAGGATAAACTGTCAGTTAGCAGAATTACATTGGAACCGAAGGGACGCTAATAAAGCGATTGATCTTTACCAGGAAGCTATTTCTTTGAATAATACAGATATTAAGGCAATAATTTAAAATGGAAAATAGCAGCAATTAAATTGAATGTAGTGCAGTGAAAAAAGACACTGAAGTGAAAAACGACAAATTTATAGAACAAATGGTTTTTTAAAAACTGTACAATATAAAGTACTAAGTTCACCCATAATAAGCTAACATATAGCTTTTCACGAAACAGAGGAAATAAACGAGATGAAGTGATATCCCTAAAATAAAGTACTAAATTTTTCTCGCATTTATTTGAAGTCACTCTTTCTTCAATAATTAAGTTGAAAGCATATATTTACTTTAAAATTCTTGTTTAAGGCATAGTTTGTTTTGAATTCAACTACAATTAACATTTCAAGTCTGAAATCTAGATAATGACAGCACTTGCAAATTTGTATCTCTTGCTTGGCAAACTGGATGCTTGCAATACACAATGCCAACTGATCCTGAATGCTGACCAGAATAACGATGATGCTACACTGGTACATTATGCCCTCCTTAACCTGTATTTTTGTGTGTCATTTTGAAAAATTACATAATTTGGAATTTTTTACTGCAGATGATGGCTGATCTGTTGTATCAGTCTAATGAAGCCGGTAAAGCAACCATTCACTTTACACAATTGCTCGATAGGAATCCAAGTAATTATAGTTTGATAATTTGTATTTTAATGTTACTGTTCAATTAGGATGCATATTATAATGAGAACTAATAGAGCAAAAAGTTTCTCAAAACTAAGTTGTATTTAAATTTTATGATCGACTAAACTAAAATAACTTTCAAGTAATTCAAATGTAAAAAAGTATTATAAAAGACTTGAATAAAGCTCGAAGCATGCAGTAAAATCTATTTTTTTGTGATATGTGGAATTTTGATTATATAGATCAATATCATGCGCTAGCAAGATGTATTGAGTTGAGTTGGCGAAGAGGTAATGTGGAACAAGCGGAAAAATATCTGCGAAATGCTCTCAACAAAAATCCTCGTGCTACACTTGATGCTGGTTTCAATTACTGTAAAGGACTTCATGAATGGTAAAGAGACTGTAGTCTTTTTTAATAATTTTTTTACTAAAAATTAAGTGATGAAGTTTAAAACTCAATTAGATATTTAATCTAGTTTTAAATGCCACAAATACATTTTTGAAATTTGCCTGAAAATATTGCATCATATTTTGGTATAATTTTTTCTCTGATATCGTTCAGTAGTAGAATCTATGATGGATCTGAAACACCTAGGTATGCTGGAGATTCAAATGCAGCGTTGCAAGCATTCAATCGTGCACGACGTGATCTGGAATGGGGCGAACAAGCTACTTATAATATGATTGAAATATGCTTAAATCCGGATAACGAAATAATTGGAGGAGCGTCTGATTATAGTCAGGACAGTAATACGTCCGTTTTCCGAAATTTTTTTTTGGATTTTTATTGGATTGGTTTTGATATCCATAGAGTTAAAATTGGGTTTGAATTATTAAAATATTATAGGAAAAACCATGCTTAATGAGATGACGGAAGACGACAATAGGATCATATCAATTTTTTCATTCTTTACTAGAAAAATAATGACCGCTTGTTCCAGAAACAAGGGAAATGATAGAGAAGTGGGCACGAAGACAGCGGAAGGATTTCTGAGGGTAACATTGATTAACTTTACATTGTCCTTTTTTGAAGTTAAGGATATTCAATAATGTTTATATGGCAAATATCAGTTTATATCATTAATTCTGTGCAAAAGTAACGTAGAGAAGAAAAGAAAAAACTAATTATTCCGTATTTAATATTTGCTGGGGGGTAAACATTGTTTTTAAAACATTAATTTGTGTTAAGCTGTAAATGTAAATTGTCTATTGCACCTCAAGTGCGGCGGAAGAGAGAGTATGTTAAGCAAAGTAAAAATGGAATGATACCATAAGACTTATGGTTAACATAAAAGACATGTGTTAGACAACGAATATTGATTAATAAATGTACCACAGACAGCATGGGATCAACATATAGAAGATTAAGCAGTACGACTTTCTAACCCATTTTTAATTGTTTCAAGGAGGTTGATTTTGATTCCATTAACTTTTTAAAAACCAAATAGTCAAAACCCCCAATTATAAGAAAGTCCTAAAAGTTTGCCAAATGCATAAGCTTCCTGATTTTAAGTTTTAGCTATAATTCTATCATTTCATTAAATTTATGGATTGCGCAGAAATTTGTTTACTAACTTTGAGCCCAGTAATAATATATTGCATACAACGAATCAGTAGAAAGCACCATAACATTGAAGCTTATCATATTTTTTTTCTACCAATTAAATGTGGAAGAAAACTCGGAAAAAACTGTTCCGAAAACTTTTGCAGGAATTACAATGCAAGACTGGATTAGACTATAAATACCGGCTAATGGAAAATTTCATCTTGTTGATGAGTGGCAATCGCGGAAATGTACAACAGGCATTGACGAATTTTCTTAGTATGGCAGAAACTGAAGATCCAGTTCGTTTTTTGCACTACCATACCAAAATACATTTACACTGAATTAAACCAACTTCTTATGAACTTGAAAAAAAAGCAAATCGAAGTTTTTTTAGGGAATGGTAAACGTTGGAGCACTTCTTGGCTCAGCTCGAGCTTATTTAATTTTGAAACAAATACCGAAAGCAAAAGCTCAGCTAAAGCGTGTACTTAACTATAGATGGACATTGGAGGACGCTGATTACTTAGAGAAATGTATATTCTTACCTTAGCTTGATTAACTTTCTCCGAATCGAAATTCGAAATCAAACTCTACTCTGATTAGTCAGTGGTGCTACCGTGTGATGAGAAATTGATTTTAAATTCCAATCTGCTGTGGTACGAATTACATGACACTGGTATGTGCCCGTAATGATTCAAGAAATCGGTGGAAATCGCATAGATCGGAAATTACTGAATTGTTAATTTTGGCGAACTTCTTAATTGGCAAAATTTAAGAACCAAATCATCCAACAGTCCAACCTCCTCTTTTTTCTCTTAACCATCACTGCACCATTAAGTTTTCTTTTTGAAATTCGAATAATCTCTAACAACTATTTACAGGTTGGTTGCTATTAGTCGACCTTTATATCAATCAAAACAAGAATGATCAAGCTTCTGACATATTGCAAACTGTTTTACAGCACAACGCTGTAAGGACTTTAAAAATTTAATGTGAGAATTGATCCATAAAACCCTAACAAATGATTATATATTTTGACTGCAATCATCGCTGAACATGATTGATGATTGTTCAAAAGAATGTTTAATATTTGAAATGCTATTTGGTAAGGCTTAGACGGAAAAACCAAGTTCCAAAGTTAAAAAAAAAAGGATCATAAACCAGTGAAGCTTTCAGAGTTCAATGAAAGCATTTGAATACAAAGGATATATATGTGAAAGAGAGCAAAAATGGGACGAAGCAACTGCACATTACGAAGAGGCTTGGCGTCTGAGCAAATGCAGGAATCCGGCCATTGGTAGGATTTTTTAATAGATTGGGTCCATGGAAAATAAATAATAAATATTTTAAGGCATGAGCGTTGTAAAAGACAAAATGCGTCATGTTAATGATAATAATCTACGAATTTATCACTTACTACCCTCGTAATTAAATTTGGCTAAAAAATGCAGAAATAAATATAGGCTACAAACTTGCTTACAACTATCTGAAATGTCGGAGGCCGTTCGAATGCATCGAAACATGCCGTCGCGTGCTGGAACTTTACCCAAGTTATCCGCGAATCAAACGTGAAATTATGGACAAAGCGAGAGCGAGCATACGCATATAATTAATTCAATAAGCTTCGTAAGCTATTGTGGGAGCGATAAAAATAGCAATAAATATCTGTAATGCTATAGTTCCCTTTGTTATTTCACAAAAAATAGTGATAACAAACTGGTTTTGAACAAATGAATTTAAAAATAAATTACATTGGATTGTATTCATAAAACTTGACAGCGAATAAGAATTTATTACAAGAAAAACATATTAAAGTTTAGGCATAAACTTTTTTTTAAATAGTTATTTTTCAATCTATTTGTTTGTTGGGGCATCCTCTGACACACACATTGATGCCTGCAATTGTTGACTGTGTCATAGGATAACGCCATTTGATACATAACAAAATAACGTTTTTTTTAAAACTGAAGCAATATAAATAGAATTCATTTACTAGGCCATTCACTTAACAGTAAAGGTTCTCTTGCTAGTATATCCAAAAAAGCTAACAGTATTAGAAGTCTTGCCATGATGAGCATTAATTTTCAAAAGCGGCAGACCTTTCCAATTCAATGCTTTTTCGTGAGCGTTTTCTTAATTTCCATGGTTCTTTTGAGTTAAATATTCATTAACTGCTTTTTCTAAACATCATTCCAAATTTTGCCTTAGCATAAAAGTAACCTTTTGTACTGGTATAAATCTGAATCTCATCCTTGATTCATTTTATTTAATGCCAATACGGACAACGTCTCTTTCCACAGTCTGTCAGCGAGATATATAATAAATAATATTTACTTTCATGACTTACATTTTCCATTTCCTTTGTTATAACTGTAAGAAATATACAAAAGGCCAGTTTTTCGAAGGTATACTTCACCATTATGTGAAAAAAATACAGTATGTGAAAAAATTCTCGTTGCTATGTGGGAAATCACTCTCCATACCACTAATTATATTTAAGATCTAGCATTTAATGAAGAATACAACTAACAGTAATCTGAATCTAACTTGGACGGATTCCTTGGTTTCATTTATGATACAATTCAAACGTCGAATTATTTATGTTACTACTAACAAGATAAATTAACGCCTTACTTTTTTGATGGCCCTTGCGTCGGCCCAGAGAAAAATCATGCAATTCGATCAATTTCTATACTTTGATAAAAATACATTGTATATTATTCAAGTGTTCGCAAAAAGTTCTCACCTTCAATCTCATAGCTGGATTCCACGAATAGGATAAGATAGTTCCATCGCAGCATGCATTAACCGCGCGGAATGCAACGCGCTTGATACAATCAACCTCATCCGACAGAAGCGAGTGACAACAAGATATAAACCTGGGAGGATGGAAAATTAACCACACATTACGCAAACCACATATTTTGAACATTTTCAACTACGAAAAGATATCTCGGACACTGTTATAAAACAGGTACTGGCTTTCGTCAACTAATATCTGTTTATAACTTTTCAAGCTTCCGGAAACACATACTATCCTGTTCGATGTTCCCTACCTCCGTTATAAAAACATTTCTAACTGAAAATCAACCTGTATCGATAAGAATGGAAATGAATCAACATGATGCATGAAGTACGCGAAAGTATCACTAAAGCATGTGCCGCATGCAACCGCCATAATTCTTTTGATGAATAAGCATGTTTTTCAATTTCCGTAAGTAAAGTCCCAAAGTGATCAAAGAGCTCCAAAGTGCTATCAGTCAGCATTTTATGAGTTTTCTGAATCAAACTAGGCAGCAAAGCAGTAGAATGAGGATAGAAAAAATAAAGTGAATCGGATGGTAAGTCCAGGAATTCCATTCTAAAATGTACAATAAAATGACGTAGCAATTAAAAACAGCATATCGATAAATCAATGATCAATTTCAGAAAATTAAATGCTACAAAATTTACTCTATAATATGTGACAAACATATTTGATGGTACAGAATATAGTCCAGCAACAGATGAGACATTCAGTAAAGGAGCTTCGTTAAGCCAGAAAAAGTTTACATCATACGTAAAAAAATTCAAACTTACGCCTCTAATTCTGAGACAGCATAGCTCAGAGCAGTCTTAATATTCAACGGCAAATTATGTTCCATGATCCTTCTCAGTCGGTGTGTCAGTCTTCTTCTACATGGTGTCAGACGTAATAAAGAAGATACTAGTAAATGATTGATTCGTAAATTAGGGCTCACTACGAGTAGAGAAACAAGTTTATTTATCATCGACTGCAGATGTCTGAAAAAAAAATTTCATTGCATTTTATTTTCACTAGTTAAAATGCAAATCTGGCATGAAGTCATTGAATACCAATACGACAAGCTGCAATCATTAACTTAATAACTGGCTTTTGAATAACTGTAGTTAATAAAACATATGAATATATAAAGTTCACTTTTTGAGATCTGTTAAAGCCATTATGAGTATTACCCACTGCAGAATAAGGGAAAAATTTCTACTATCTTTAAGCCTGAAACAAAGTTCAATTGAAAATGCAATTGAAAATTCATTCCCCACCAAATCTAATCTGATTTGTCAGTGTTAATTTTCATAATTTTAATTTAAGCACTTTAACTTCAATTCTATAAGTATATGGATTCGGCCACCTGCCCTTTTCAGTAATGGATTTAAAAAAAAAACAACAATACACCACGCATATCTATCAAAATTAAAGTCTAAAAAATTTACTTTAATTGAGTTGTAGTGTAAAATGATTCGCTCACAAAGCGCAATTTTTCCAGTAATGAAAGCAACAATATTAAAGCTGGATCGTGTGATGTTGTTTGTTCCAGTTGTTGGCAATATTCATACCACAATAAGTTGTATCGTAAGATAAATGTAAAGAGGGAAATCCCATATTCTGTATCATCTATGAGTTTGTGAACCAATGCAGCTGGAAAAAACCACTGTTTATTATTTCTATGCAATTAACTAGCATTTTACCAATAACCTCTCCGCCATGGAGCTTTCCCCTTAATCCAAGCAGTTAACAAAACAAAACAAAATTTTACCATAGCAGTGACAAGCTGCATTTCGTACCATACTGTTACCTGTTCGATAGAAATCTAACACCGATTTAAAAATTTTTACACTGCAATAAGTCACATCTGAAAATACAGAAGTTTATATAAAAGAATGTAATGTACTGGCTATGGAATTAAATCATCGTCCTTTCTTACTTGCTATTTGATTTTCTTTCTGTTTCTTACCTGCCATTTTACCTTCTTTTCTCCTCATCCTATTCTTTTAAACTAACTATTAAAGATAAATAACAGCACTACATTGATATAAAAACTATTCCATTCCAGATCTTCATGATATAAGTTGGTGTTATCCAGCTTCGGTCTAGTATCATAAAACTGTAATATATAGTATAAGAACTTAATATATGCCCATCTTTTATTCTGTAACAAAAACAGCCGGCACTGAAAATAGATCCAAATGATGAGTTATAATTTAGGAAAAATTCAACGTACCAAAACTTGCCGTATATAGGAAAGTTTTTAGTACTTTCATTAGTCGCACAGCTATTATTGGCATACATGCTCGGACATTTTCAAACATAAAGTCAATAATACTGTTACCAATACCCAATACTTCATGAAATATCTTAAACACCAAGCAAAATGCCAAATTACGAGTCGTGCATTGAAGATTCACAGACAACCGTTTCGTCTGAAATAGAAAAGATGGGATGAAACCGTCAAATCCTTATGATTCCTCTGATGATATCATAAAATAATATGTCTTACTTTTAATTTTCTATAATTCTCTGAAAAAATATTGTAATATCAGCCTATGCAGTTTTTCTGAATCTATCGATTAAGCTTATAATTAAGAAAAGTTAGGTATTAATTTCATTGAGAGAACTTAACTAAGAGTAAATGGTTGTACTTAGGAATATTAAACATTAAATCATTGAAAAAACTTAATTCATATACGGTCCTGCATTATTCCATTTAGCACATCCGTTGATAAAAGCACGGACTTCAAATTTTTCCTCTCCCTTTTTTCTCATAAATCAACAAGATCGGATATTCATGAAATTTCTATTAAAAAAAAATTTTTATAAAAACCCCAAACTTCGACACTATACTACACTGCTACTCGATACTATTCGACCACAATACTCTCACGGTGATAACAGATTCAAAACAACATCATCAGAAGAAATTAAATAGATTTATCAAAAGATATGAATTATTACTATATATAATTGAATTAATTACAACTAAAAAATAAGATACTACTTCAGTTTTAATAATACTACCAAAAAATGAAACTTATTATGAATATTTGTAAAAGTAATGAATATTAATAGTCGAAAGAACCGAAAACCTTACTTTCTCGAGATACTGATATGCTACATCACCGAAATCATTCACCATACAACAAGCCGTTATTCTATTGAAACAGGTGCTACAATCATTGACTACACCTTTATGATGGCTTTGCATCAATACACTCCATACTGAATTGTATGCATTTGTAATAATATTCTTCGTTCTTATCGTTTCGCATAAAGATGCCAACATTTCGCAATTTATCTAAAAAATTCTATTTTGCATAAGCAAAATATTTCTAGAAAATCGGAATACAGCCACTGTTGATTAAACTAGATGCTGTAATTTTTTTTGTGCCGATTTCTTCAGGGAAGACTCTAATCAACGACATACGAATTAGTCGATTTTATTAATAGAAACGCAGCAGTTAACCACTAGAATTATTTCAATGAGACTTAAGAGAAACAAAGAAGAGCAAAGAATAACTAACTTTTAAGGTATGGTAGTACTGATCGACTGCTTTACGTTGTTCATCGCTTATCATCAGTGTTGGAGAAGCTGAAGGATACAGTCTTCTGTACAGTTCAGGAAGTGATACGCATTGCCCACTATATTTACTGCCACTGAATGAAACCAAATCAATGTTGGATTTAACACAAACGTCACACCAGAAAGAAGGATCAAAAACGGATTCGCCAGCAAAATTCTCTATCAGTGAAGTCAATGCAATCTTTACACCTGGAACAAGAATTTGAAAAAATCCCGTATAATACCGAACTCAGTGAGGACTCCAGAAAAATCAAACATCAATTCGCCGAGGTACCGTGCCTTCACTTGCATCAATTATTCTCATTCTCTTTTTTTACTGCACATTTTACGGCTCATTTTACAAACGAATTTGACTTATTTATTGTTAAAATTACCCGAAGAACAAACTTGCCATTCGAATCTTTGTGCTTAGTTTTCTTCATCAAATCGAAAATCTCTTTCGGTTCTTTGAATTGCAACATTATTTTCACGAGATAACTTAAACCATCCGTGCTATCATTATTGAGCATTTCCACAAATTTACGGGTCAGAAAAATATGAGAATCAAACTTCGAAGGTGACAAACACATCATTAGTTTTATCCTGTAATTTAGTGATCCGTAAACATCATTTACAACATATTAAATCGATTATATTTGATATCAATTTCACCTTCATTTCTCTGAATTCCATTATCGAAAGTAAAAAATAAAGTGAAAATGTGTTAAATCGGAATGCTTGTACTCATCGATAAATGGTAGTGAGGACCTAATTATCACGATTAGCACAATTACCAAGACAACAAAGGCATAATAAATTATTACGTATTAATAGAATGATTTCATTATTCCTTATTAATGGTGAACCATTTCTACAATCTTTTCTACTTCAATCCAATTTCATTGTCTGATTGAACATCTAAAGTAAACTAAACAGCTCTGTAATCTGAGCTGTGCTAAAATAGTTAAAAAGAAAATGTAAAGCTTTATACATGATGTAATCTGAATTTTATTCTTTAAGAGAGAAGGCAAAAAAAGCATTGAAATTTTATAAATTTGTTGGCTTACATTCCCATTCTTTAAAGTTCTGAATTGATTGCAGATACATACTCCCATTACCTTTGAGACATTAATTTTTCTCAATTTCGTATGTCCAGATTGTTAAAGAAAATAAATTTTAAAAAACGAAGTTAATGACAAAAACGAAATAAAGCACAAACCTTATATTTGCAATGCCACTGTTAAAAATTGAATCCATCAACGGTGTAAAAGCAAACCATTTATCAAAACCGCACTGCGTAAGAAGTTCCAGAACAAACGCAGTCTGATACGATCGACCTCGATCATTCCAAATACCATCAAGCTCTTTAAGCAAAGCCACTTCCAAACGCTTACGTGCTTTTGCATTCGAGATACGTACAAGGTCCAGGAGTGCTACATAGAAATTGGAATCAGTGGTATTCAAGTTTTGCAGCACAAAGGATTTCACACTACCGAATTGACGAGACCAATCGAACTGAATAAGGAAGAAATATCTGAATCATATATAAAATGATAAAAAGTTAGCAGAAAGTAAATCAGTTAATATATAACATCTCTACAACATCACATTATACTACCTTAAGCAGTAGAACTATCAGAACTTATCAATCCCGAGTTGAGCTATACATGATCACAGTCAAGCCGGTTAAATTGGAGGTAGTTTAAGCCATTTGAAGTGTATTCTTATTTTCCTGAAGCTTTTAAAAATGTAAATGCAACTGATCTAGACGTAATAATGTACTACACACCTATCCTCATATTAGAAAAGAGAAATTGAAATGAAAAGATTGTCTTATGCTAGTGCAGTAATACTGTCCTGCGCTAGTAGTAATACTGTCCTGTGCTAGTTCAGTAATAATCTTATAAATATATATATAATACTTATCAATACTTAATATCTGAAGCAAGTAATTTTGAAGAAAACGTGAAACATCAGATTTAATTAATTTATGGAGAATTTACCAATTTCTTATTCATCAGTTTTTTCGATAATTCAAGTGCATCTAGACGTAATAATGAATGATATGAAGTCAAGCAATCGTGCAATAAGCCAATTTCATTGCTTCTCAATGCACGAATAAAAAATTTTTGAATAGAAATCCATCCATATAAAAGACGATCATAACGCATCCAAACCATTTCTTCTTTTTCTGGATTCGAGAAATTATCCATGTAAATCAAATCAGACATTTCCTCTTCAGTAAGATAACAGTCCTCGTTGGCTTGCTCGAAAGATTGATTTTCTGTCGAAATCATTTGCAAGATAACTTCAGCAGTTTCTTCCATTATCAATTTAGACTTGATAGTACTATTCAATTTCGCCAGCCAAAACCGTGAACAGTTTAAGCGGCGCATTCTGAATAATAGTTGTACCTTCCACATTTTTAAGTAGAGTTACACTAAATTTCAAGCAATTTCTTTAACTAAACTTTTGTTATGAAGTGCTTTCACCACAAATGAAAAATAATGATGGTAGTATTCCTTATTATTTCGGTCAAAACTGAATAACAGAGCAGTTAAATATCTTCGCAGATGACACTCTGCAGAAGTTCGTGTCTGATCACGGTAATTCTGGTCATTTTAAGAATCATTTTGGAAATTAGGAAATTAATCCCTTTGCTTTCTGCGGGTTTTAATTTTCACTCTAAGTACATTAGAATATCAGTAGATATAAAATAATCAGTAGATGCTGACAAAAACACCTCAACATTTTGATTTACATAAAACTGCTAAAGCTAACCGATTGGAAGATACCAAGCAGTTCGCCAGGAAACGAGCACAGTTTTGACGATCAATACAATTACTAATGAACCATGCAAGCAAGCAGTCAGATGTCATGGAGCCACTAGAATGATGCGCTTGAGCTCTCCACAGGACTGACATCAATATATTTTCACAACTTATCCATATCTGCAAAATTTGAACCTTCGTTGCATGTGACGAAAAAAGTATTGTGCTGTCCAGCTGAGCAATTGTGCAATCTCAAGGGCGATAAGCGTCCAGAGGTAGCATGAATTTATGTAGAATGGTGACATACCAATCATCTATTACTATCGGATTAAATCCATTCGCTAATTAGACTTTCGGCGATTCAAATAACTTGATTTTAAAGGTCAGCAGATTCATTTGTTTGAAACTTACCGAAATATGCTCCATTTTGACATTGTCCTTCGTAACTATTATTAAACTGTATTGCAGAGCTTAAATCAGACTTTCCGAAAGCAAAAGTTTTAATACTATGATATTTGTAAGAAATATCAGAAACCATTTTTCAAATTCTTATAAAAACTAAAAGATCATGAATCCAATCCAATAGGACTTTCCCTATCTCCTATTTTCTATTAAGTAGTCAGGAAAAAAGTACGCAACTAAGTGATTATTTATTAATTCAAGACAAATAGGTAAAAAGATTAAAAAGACATACTTCATCACATTTCAACGCAGGTATTACTGAGGCAAGCAAAGCCCATTTCTCTTTCAAAGTGTTTGGTAATAGGCACAACCACATGAATTGCTTAAATAAAATAAAAATTATTAAAATACAGAACAAAATTAAAAGGCAATGATTCATAATTTCTGAAGGAATGGATTGCAAAGAATTTCATGAGGAACTACATCACATCGCAAGTACCATGATTCAAACCTGATCTGCTGTGATATCAAGTTCCCTCTGCAACTTCAGTAGAGTCTTGAGAATTTTTTGATCCACACCTGATCGTTGCATGAATATACCACGAAAGGACAACTTTATACATTTTTGCAATATCCTTTTTTTTTCTTGATCGTTCAGATTGCCAAATTTGTGAGCAGTCTTAACTAAACGTTTTCCAACTATTCCGTAAATACTTCTATCCAATACTTCGTCCTTTTGAATGAGCCACTCCACTATCTCTCTGAACTTAAACGATTATTTCCATATTTGGAAGCAATTCCGGATTAACAAACTGTTATCAGTCACTCTCTATCTCTGAGAACACAGAAGTGGAATAGGGTTATATATTTTCGATGAAATTAAAATCGTACAAAAAAATGACATATAAAAAATTATGAGGAATCTTATTAAAAAATAATGAAGGAAAAAAAGGAATGCAAGCTTTCGAAACCTAGTAATTCTTGCGCTTTATGAAATGCATCGACATAGTACTTTTTCGAGACTGGACAGAAGTGATCCAAGGCAAACTACTAGTAAAAGAAGTCTATTATAAACCTTATTTATTACAAACGAACATACCTCAAAGATAGTTTGGAAACAGCCATGTGCAATAAAATACCATGTTTTCTATGAAAATCTACATGGCCACTTCCATTAATACATGATGAATTGGCTGCCGTTTTTCGAGAAGAAATTTCCAACTGAAATTTAGATTAAATTGAGTTTGGAGCTCATAAATTTTTGAATATGAAATCTATAAGAAATCTACTACAGGCATTTCACGGAGTAGAAAAGGTTAGTCGACTTCAAAGCACAGTAAGAAGACTGGAAAGATACAGGTTCGTACTGGTAAAATTAAATCCATGTATAAATTATGTCAAACGACTTCAGGATCTGAAATCATGATTGACAATCTTAATCTACAAACCAGTTACGAGCTTTGGAATTGAGAAAAATATTTCTCAAAATTGCTGGCCAAATTTATAAAATTATTCAAAAATTAAATTTTTTAAATACGATTTGTGCACCTGCTCATTAGTTGCATGTCATAAGGCTCTCCACTTAGACATTGAAAAAATTTGTCATGTTAGAAATATTTTAATTCAAATTCATGAAAATTCTACGGAAGTTATGAAAATCATCGCAAAAATTTTCATTCTTCTGTTAAATGTTTAGTCAATTATGGTTCGTAAATTGGTTCATATTTTTTTTCACTTGAAAGCATCCATTACGTTCATTACTATTAAAAAATTTTGAAATTATACATTTCAACTTGTAGTACAACAAAAAAAATTTCTTTTGCGATGCAAGGAGCACTTAACAATACTTCATCATTTAAAAAAACACAATCTGTGGAATTGGCATGGATGTGAACGTTACTTATATAGTGAAGCAATTAAGGGAAATTTACCTTTTGACAGACTTCCATCGAGAAAACAACACTATCTCCCGAAATTCACTAAAATACGCTCCACAAAAAAATTTTTGCAATGGCACGGCAAATCGCTTCTTTTCTCGACCATATAAATTTGATTGCTTAAGGATAAATTTTGATTTTGAAACAAATTTCAATTTATTCCAATAATTTCAGTTGCACATGTATTTGATTCTTCTGCAATGTCACTGCACTTCTATATCATTTTTATATATTACTATATTGCCTAATCATTGTTCAGAATAATTTCGATAAAGAATCGATCGACAATCTGTAATCGTAAATCTCCAGATGCTATATGAACCTCCGCGATATTTTGTATGTCACTCTACAATTCCTAGTTAATTTTACATCTTTGTTTAAGTATGTAAAGACCGAATTACAATTTTTCCGGTGAATGCTTACAGTGATGCTCGCTATAACAAGCCTATCACATCCTAATAATCCGCTATAATATTACTACGCTCTTCACACATCGAAAGACGGTCAACGAGAAACTGAACAGTAGCTATCCGCGCAAAACCTTATGTATTTCTGGTAAGTGTAATGGTTCTGAAAAGTGTAATGGTTCACACTTATTGGGATGGGATGTTCTCCGATACTAAGGGAAAGTGTTGAGGTCAAGTTGGTCAATTATGAAATAGATCAGGTTCATGAACTGATTTATGAGTATAAAGGCGGGACAGGGTTAATCTTTCTCTTTCTCTCTCTCGGCACCTCTCATTAATTCAAGTTCTCATGTGATTAAATCAATGTAAATTATATTTATAGTATTTACCAATTCTCAATCGCATCCATCCGTCATCATTGACAATGAAATATATCTCGAATATTGTCCAATTTCAAGCAATTATTTGTATCATAAGTCAATTACTGTAAACATGATGACATGTTTATCATGTTAACAGGACTGTGTTATCGTTTGGTTAAATATAATAACAATAATATATACAATAATAAATAATATCACCAATTCTGTTACTGTAATTTTGACATCGAAAATCAAGCAGTAGCAGAAAAAAACGCTGAAATATGGATACAAAAAAAGGTGAATGAGTAGGTAAGGATATGATGATATTATGATATCAATAATCATTTTCTAATATCGTTTTCACACTTTTTACCGGTGAAACCCAATTGACACATGCATGTATAGCTCACTGATGTACCAATACACAATCCTTTGCCATTACAATCTCTTGATGAATCGCATGGAGCTGAAAATCATTGATGCTGAAAATTTAAAAGATTTCCTAAACTAGAAATTTACAAAATTCCGTATAAGGCATATTGACTTTCTAAATTGTGATGTATTTTTGCTATAATAAGTTTCTCGTGCAAATGAGTATGATAGATTCTGAATTCACAGTATATCTTTGATAATGCTTTGTTTTTAATCAGAACCGAAAATTAGTAGCACCTGCAACAATTGAATAGCAAAAAGTACACAACAAATTAGTATTGATAGTAAATTATAAAAATATTGATTAAAAATTTAAAATAAAAGTTAGAAGATGCGAGGAGTTTCCGTAATACTAATTGTGATTTTACAGCAAGTTAGAAATGAATGAAAATTAATTCGTTGAATAATCGAACGAACTATTTTCGCAATGCATTCCAGTGTAACCAAGTTTGCAAATGCAGAAGTTCGTATCTTTGTCACCAATACATGTGCCTCGATTATTGCATATTTCATCTTCGCAAATCTAAAATTATTGCAGATATTAAATAAATCGATCAAATCATTGTTGCAATGAATAGAAAATGAGAAATTAAGAAAAGGAAAAATTTGATCATTATTGAGAAAGTAAGTTAAATTTAAGGTAATAATAATGATATGATATAATAAAAGTAATAAAAAATTTTAACTTTCATTTGGAGTAGTAAATTGCCTCAAAAGAATTAATCGATAGGATTATTAATTACTTTAGAATTTAATATTGGCTATGCATTATAACATCAATCCATCTAAATATAATCCTTAACACCTTAGCTACACATTTTACTTTTTTACATTTATTTAAATTTTACTTAATATATTTTTGCTTATAACTAATTAAATCTTCTATTTTCGGAATTAAAATACTTCATGCAGAATATGAGTATAGAATATAAGCGATAGGAGCATAGGTTAAAGTTTACCGCTTCCTCGTCAGTTTTGAGAAGACCCTTTCCTTTCGGCTTCTGCAAAATGCTTATTATATTAAAAAATGTTTAATCATTTCAATCCAGTTTGAAAAAATTTTTTTGTAGGAATAAAATTTTCCAGATGATAGAAGAACATCCGGATCAGGAAATACAGTGTAAATGAAGTTAGGAAGTTTAAAAAGAAAAATTTAAACAGGAATATTTCAACAGAGAATTACTGAAAATATATACAATCCTATTTATTACTTCATCATTTGTTTTGGTTAAGATTGTCGCCATTTCCTTTGAATCTTTTCGCATATCTTTCTGAAATTATTGGTATAAACAATAACTACGCATTTACGGCATAAAATTTTAGATTGTATACATATATATTTTTCCATTATAAAATTTGCTATTGATAATATTCCTATTGCTTAATTTAGTTAATTTTCAGCTAACAGAATTATTTTTTTTTGTAGACTAGAAAATAAACATTTTAGTTCAGAGCTTACTTTTGGAAATGCAATTGTCGTATCGAGCAGAATGAAAAATGCAATGATAATGAAGCAATACAGCATTGTTTTGTTGGCTTCCACAAAAAAATGCGAACAAATGCGACTGAGATAATATTATGAGATAATCGTTTCTTACCTAAATTGCATTGCTATTTTTCTAAAATTGAATTTTCACCACAATTTCGAAAAGAAAATCCATTCATTCGTTCCGATCAGAAACGAGCATTGTCCCATTTTTTAAAAAATGTTCTTCAGTTTTCTTTTTCACCATTTGCTGACCTTATTTTCCGTACATGACTGTTACACATCAACTTTTAACACCCGAATTTGGGACACCTTTCGTGAACAATTTGGGACACCGGTCATTTGCGCTGAACAAAGAAATATGAACCTTAACTGATGAAAACAATCATTCACTCAGTAAAATGATATGATATATTCACTGCTATAAAATACCTTCAGAATTTAATTCATAATTTGGTATAGACATTGTTCTTCCGATCATAATGTGAAATAAATTTTTCTTCTTTTTTTTGGAGGCGAACGGATAAAACTTGAGTCGAAATCTTCGGTTGTTTAAAAATTGAATTCACCGTCATGATACAACATGAAGATGAATTCTTCAGCACGTTATTAAGTTTTTGGAAAAGATGAAGTTTCTACTTGAAAAGATCAGATGAAAAAGATTCTTCAAATGACCACCCTTTAAAGTTACAAGAGTTTCAATTTTTGCAACTCCCTAAATTTTGCTATAGATAGACTGACTTCAATCCTTCAAAGCGATCTCGTATCTAAGAAAGTTAGTACTAATTATTTCAAAGTACCAATCATTTTATCCTCAAAAATCTGTCCAAAATGTGTGCTTCTGTATCTTTCTGTTTAAAAATAACTGTTCAATCACATTTATCTCATTTCATAAAAATAAAATCAAATAAATCCAACGAATGTCATCAAATAAGTAGAAGAGAGAAAGCAAAGAAATACGCATATATGCAAACAAAAAATAAAAATATTATATAAAAATCAGAGAAATTTACAAGCGAAACAGAAAAGATATTAAAACAAATAGTATCAATCGAAGAAACAAATATTAGAATAAAATACCTAACACACATACACACACGTCTTGGAAGAGCTCGTGTACAAAACGATTCGAAGACAGTTGAAAATGAAAAAAATCCATTTATGTAAAAAAGGATGAAAATAATAGAAATGGAACAATAACATGAAGGGAGTATCGCTCACAACAATTTTAGTAAATCATTTTACCATTTGAATTGAATAAATGAAAATGTAAAGTTCTATAATGCATGGGTGATAATCATCGAATATCATTTGATAACAAACGCACAAGAAATTAAAAAAATGCTAAATCTCAATTTCTATTTTGTTACATGGTTACCACATACGACGAATATTTCCTCTTTGTCACATGCCGCCAGCAGTAAAGCGGAAAGAGAATATCATCAAAAATCGAGAAAGAGAAGGAACGGCATCGAAATAAACAAGTAGAAGTTTTTAGCTTCCGATGCATTCCTCCAATTTTCCCACAATATCCTGAATTTATTTCATTTAAAATGAGTATTCATTTTAGGATTCCTTTTATTTCATAAGAAAATGAAAAGAAATACAGTGGGCAAAGAAAAATAATACAATTAATGACCTCTGCTGATGTATGTACATTTTGCAAGTGATTTTTTTGTTCTCATCATTACTATTTGTAGAAAATTGTAATATTTAATGAGCTGACATAACAAACTATCCTTATTGAAATAGTTTAAATCGTTACAAATACTTCTTATACACATACAAGCATTCAAAACAAGAAAGAATTCATCACAATTAGACTCATCGGCTTATACATTCATTTATAGCATTAAAGAATTGAAGAGGAGAACATAAGTAAAATGAAGAAATTATTTCGAAAACTTCGAAAGACATCGAAATTTGAAAATTTTTAGTATTCTAACAATTAAAATTCATTAATAGAAGCTGGCTTCATATAAAACTAAAAATTATTATTAAAAAAAAAAGTTTCCTAAAAGTATTCGAATCAACTGCTATCAACGAATTTCAGAATTTACAAAAAATTTTCTGTAATAAATCCTATAAAAAAAAAAGGAAGGAATAAGCTCATAACTGTTCATCACCCGAGGAAGGTAGAACTTCACCTGCTGATGTCATATCACCGTTCGATCCAACTGATGATGATATACTTCCATCTGTAGATCTAACTATTTTTGATATTGTTGCCGATGCTACAGGTTTCTTATGAGTATCGCGAGTAATAGTATTGCTCACAGTTTCAACTCTATCTTTTCCAACGTCATCCACAAACACAGTTGAGGAACGTCGAAAACTATTCTTCACCCATCGGGCAAATTTATTTATTTTAGTACCAATATCTGAATGTGTGTTTCCGGTTTGTGAAGTGGACAATGCATTGCTTTTCCGTTTCATTTCTTCTCGTAAGGTCTAAAATATTATTTTATCAGAAATATAATAAATTTTATAAATCACAGAAGCTCTCCAAACTTCATTTTCAAAATTTCATAAAACTTCATTTTCAAAACTTCATAAAACTTCATTTTCAAAACTTTTTTTTTCAAAACTTCATTTTTAAAACTTTTTTTTTCATTTCAAAACTCATCTCTTCAACAATTCAGTGTCTGAACTGATCTCAAAAAAAAACTCATTCTGAAACGGTTTAAGAGAAAAAGTCTTTAAAAATAAACGTCGTGTAGCGAAATTTACTGTTACCAACTTAAAGTAAATTTTTCAAACTATACCTGACGAATAATATCCATATCACTAAGTGTATGTCTCCTCCAGAGCTCTCGTCGATCACTCATTTTAACTCGTACTTTTACTTTAGATCTATCAGTAGATGGATTTTTTTCGTCGTAATGAATTGGTGAAGTTGGTACAGTACCCGCTGTTTCAGATTCCGAAAATGCCATATGAGATCGATGAAGCTGCAAGAATTGTCTTTGCAAAGTAACTGTGCATAGTATTTATTTGCAGCTTAATTGAAAATTTTATAAAAACCGAACATCTAAAATCAATTTTCAAGAATTTTTTCCTTCTTCAGATATTTCACTACAATACAGTTCACTTCAGATTTATTTCAAATTTCAATTTAAACGAATCAAAATCCTCTTTCCAAATATAAAAACAAGAGAAAAAATTATTCCTTGTATTATTTATGCCATGCCTTTCCGTACAATAATAAATTATAAATGAATTCATAATTTGAAATACCTTTGGTTGACTTTTTGAACGTTTCTTCTCAGTGATAAGCAAATATTGGCATGACGACGGTATCTCTAGTGTAGTATTTTCCGGATCCCTAGAATCACTGTAGCAGTCTTCACCAGTGGATAATGATGATTCTTGATGAGATCCTTTGAAGTTACCAGAAATTCCGGAGCCAAAATTAAGCTGCGTTATCTGAACAAAAAAAAGAAAAATTAACCGTTGAAAATAAAAACTTCCTAAATATTGAAGGTAAAAAAAATTTTGCAAGTTATAACATTAAATTTTGTTTCAAAGTAGGAAAAAAAATGATATAACAATATCTAATCAATAAAATTTTACATCATACTTGATGTGGTTGAAAGATAATATACACTGCGTATCACTGTATCAACATTATATCATTTCTACTTCATTTTGTGTGAAAATCAGAAATTACTTGCAAATAACTTACATCCACAGATTCTAAATCAGGATGTCTTGGTGATGTGCTAGCATTACGAGTATATGGTGATAAATCACTGGATGCATAATCACTACTTGCAGCTGCCAGATGATCAACACATGAAATAGTAACAGGAATAGTTAGTGGCGCAGATGATGTCGTACTGTAATCAGATGTCAATGACAGTGCATCTGTTGATGAAAAATCTTCCGCTGTTGTCTTTATTAATGGTGCTGGTTTCTGGAAAAAATGCAAATATTGAAGAGTGAAAATTGAATTTTATGAACTATTAAAATTTATTTTTTTATTTGCCAACTAGTTAGCTTGATAGAATAATAAAATCAGTGAAATCAATTTCAAATAACAATGTAACAATATACCTCTATATGAGATTTCTGTGCTAGCGAACGTTTCGTTTTCATTCCCATTTCAACGTCACGTCTTTCAAGTGCAGTAGAAGCCCATCCTTGAAGTTGTTGCAAACGTCGAATCTTCTCACGTGTTTCAGCGCTCAGAACATCAAGAGTGGGCAAAGATGCTAAATTCAGATGTCGCGAATGATTAACAAGATCATCAAGATCGGCATCATCATCTAGATCTGCGTCTGTACCAGCAATAAAAATTCGGCGTGCGGAACAAATTTCCTGAAAATTAAAGAAAATTATTCTAATTTAGATACTGCAAAAAAAGAATTATTTGCGCAATTCATACAGCATAATCCTATACTTCCGAAAAAGTATTTTTCGCCGTCTAAACTGTGAGTCATAGATGCAATACCATCCACAACTTATTTTATCTCAATGAATTTCATAATAAGTTCAAGAGAATCTTACAGTATGAATATTCTAATTGGTCTTCTATTGCTCGATGGATACTACCCAAATATAAAAAGAAGAATAACAAAGAGTTAAAATGAATGTTATAGTTGCTTCGATTACAATTTAAAAGCAGAATGTGGACAATGTGAAAATGACCTTTTGCCTTCGACGTCTCATTTCATCTGCTTCGGTGTAATTCTTCATATTTCCCGCATTTTCATTTTCCGTTTCGCATAAATTGAGGCGAGAAGCTATTGTATGAGATGCAGAATCGTGCAATGAACCAAGTGAGGGTGAATGGTCAGCTGATGAGCTGGTACCACAATACTGTTGTGTGGATCTGACTGGAGTTTTCTGCTGACGTGAGGCTATTTCGGCATCAATATCACGTTCCTACAACGTTGAGAGATGTAACTTCTCAACAAAATTGACATAGATGAATAAAGTGACATAAGTGAATAATAAAAGGGTGGAAAAGATGATTTAACCAAGTTTCTCTGCTAAAATCCACATACTACCCCAAAAGAGTCGATAACCTACAGACCTGATAAACTCCCGTAACTGGATGTTCGCATGTGTTAGCATTACTATCCGGTATCTTAGTAACTTTGCATACATTCTGCGCAGATACAATGCTTGCAGCATTAATCGAATGATCCTGTACTTTCTTCCGCTTTTCACGTTTCGAATTACGTCGAACATTTAAAATTTGCTTAATCTGAAATAGGCAAAATATTTTAACGCTTGTGAATACTTGATTAGCATTTTATTTTTGCAATTTCACCATAAATATTCTTCTCATTAACTGCTGGAAATGTTCAGTATTAGGTACCATCAGAATTTGAATACCATCATCACCTTTCCACTCTTTTGTGCATCCATCAAAGCGATCGCTTCGGCCTCATTAACCCGCCTAATTAAATTATGCATGCCATTGAATGATGTGGTCATAATACCAGAATCATTTTCACTACTACCAGCGGCAAGATTACTGCCCGCAGTAGAATCATTGGATATGGGAATCTGCGGTGGCACATCATCCTCTGCTTTAACATTATCATCGAACATCCAGTCGCACTACAAATGAAAAATTTTTAAACTTCAGAAAGTACTAAGAACGATATATACAGTCAGCAAATAATGGATAGTTGAAGTCTTATATAACTGTGAGGGCTTATAATGAAATAACACGATTGTGACTCCTTTCTTTTATTTATATTTTTTTATTTGTTTAATAGTCGAAACTTTAATAATAAAGTACAATTCCCAATGAATAGGAATTTAAATAAAACCTACATAAGTAATAAATGTTTCAATGATTTTGCATTGATCAGACATATGTGTCACCATGGTAGCCATATTGTCATCGCTAGGCCTCACAATCGATGGACCAAACATTAATGCTAAATTACGCGTTTCCATCTGCAAAATAATGGCTTGATCGATTTGATTGGCAAACAAGAAATTTCAACAAAAAACTTAGATTAGGCTTCAGTCCAATTGTAATCGTCAGGTTGTGTTCACAAATTATTAATAAAAAATTTCCTTGAAAAAAAGTGATGAAAAAAATAATAGATGATATACTGTAGCAGAAAATTAAAATTAATAATTCAATCGTAAATCACCTTATTGACATCGCTATGCTCAACCACCGCTCTTAAATGTCCCATCAAATATTTCAACGTTTCATAGTGAGCAGAAGGAAGTTTACGAGTCTATAAAATAAACATACATTAGTTCTAGCATGAACTTAATTAATTATATTTTCACTTTAATTATATATTTATTTTCAACTTAAAAAAAATGATTCGTCTTCATGACCAAAAAACCTTTTCCATCTAATATTCTTAAAATTTTGAAAAAAAAAAAATGCTACTATTAGTCAATGAGATGTAATATTAAAAGATAACAAAACTACCAAACTGTCCTCTCCGGAACAAATGTCTTACCAAATAACGAAGTTTCCGTAATCGTTGTGGATGGGAAACAATTCGATTCGCATCAATGAAAAATGGATATAATTTATCTGTTAGCAATGGTTCAGGCAATTTACGCAGAAACATTTTTAGCAGACTACTTACGACATTCACATCATTCCATCTTGAATCCGTAAAATCAATCTGGAAGAAAGATCTGAACTTTACAAAATAACATGATCAGGAAAAAGAATTTATACGAATTTAAACTCATAGCAATCTAGATTAAACTGTATTACTGATTGATTAGATGATTAATATCTTGAATTTTTTTTTTTTTCAAAACACTGTTGTCATTTTTGTCTGACATCAAATATCACAATATGCATTTCAAGCAAACTGGCTATTACTATTTGAAAAGAATTTTTCAATGTCCTTTTCAGTGATTGCAAAATAATTTCATAAAGTATTAAATTAGGCTTCTTCATATTTTAAATTGCATTATTTTGCAACAAAAGCTAATTCACACATATTGAACATTATGTTTTTTCTTCATAAATTTTGCCTACTAATATTAAAGATAAAATTTTGCTTAAAACTATAAATATTCACATTTGCAGAGCTACTACTGAGTGTTTCTTTCAACGCATTGACAGCAGCTGTGTTACCCGGAATTCGATAAATACCAACCGTATCCATACCATTTGCTTCTACTACTTTTACACACAATCTGATAAGCAACGGAACCATCTGCAAAACTTCGAAATTTAGCTACAATTTGAAATTTCAATAAAAATTGAAATTGTCTAAAGCAAACAAAATCAAAGTTTAGGAAAAAACGAAAAGAAGAAATACAAAAGAGAAAATTTTCAATTCAGCAAAATGAATGTGATGCAAATTATTGCTGCTTCACATTTAATTTCATCATTATTTAATTTGCAACAAACGCCATGGATGGAATTTTAAGATGAAGGAAAAAAGACTGTAAAGAAGCTTCAGAAATGCAAATTTGGAAATTATATTTTAAGAGCTGTTATGAATAACTCAAATAGTATCAATTTAAATAGTCCTTAACTTGAAAAAATATTGACTAACGAAGTTACGGACACATTGCTCTTAATGATTCAGGTGTGTTAGATAAGTTATATGCAATGAGACCTATTTTTAATGATAATACCTTTTTAATATGTGCTTTATCATCAATATCCATCATTTAAGGTCACAATGATATAATGAAGTGTAGGAGGAAATCAACATTTCTCAAATTAAAGTATTCTTCTTCATTACAGTATCATATCCATCTTTGCTTGTTTATCTTCTCTCTTATTTATAGTGCATCATATTACCTAAGTAATTCGCACACCTATATATCATAAGTAATATAGAGCAACTAAGTGAATTAAAACAATCAAAATTAAAGTAACAATTTACTTCAATCACAAATTCATTGATATCATCACGTACCGCACAATTAAAAAATAAGTTTCTTAAAATCATTATTCAGAGAGTGGAGGAAAAAAAACTTACGTCACCATCACCACTTGTTGGATAATCTACGATTTTTTGGCCTAATGCAGATGAAGGTTGAGATGGTGTTTGATCAGATCGACTGGATGATAACTGCTTCACTGTTTTCGTTTTTTTCCACTTACGAATAGTCTTTGGCGTTGATGTGCTGACAGCTTGATCGTCTGAAGTGAATGAAAACTAAATGCATTGTGGAACAAACGGCATTAGTTGAAAGATTTAAACAAATTTCAGAATTGTTTAGAAAGCTATAATAATTTTACGTATAAAATTGCTGCAACTGATATGTAATAACACACACTAACCATTATCAATTAATTACAAAATTTTAAAATAACTGCAGTCAGAAAAAAGTTATTATAAGAATTACTTCTCATCACTTTCCCTCAAATACCATTTTACTTCTCTAAAACAATTTTTTGAATTTTGCTGTTAATTTCAATCTTAACATTCAGTAATTTCTCATTATTGATCTCATACCATTAGTTGTTGTTGCTCCTTCACTGAAACCAGAACCTGAATCAATGGATGTTCCTGGTTGCATGTTATAATCTATGGATAATCCAGTAGAGCAATTTCGTTTGTTTACACCTGGCGATGGATAATGCGATGATTTGATTTTATATCTAAAACATATTCTGACTGATAAGGATAAGATGCATTTTTCCAATCATCATCACTTTACATTTTATAATATTTTAAAATTAATTCAAAATAATTTAAAATCTTTCTATAATTGAGAGAACTGAGATGGCATATCCGAAATGAAATCGATGAACATAAAAAGTGAAATAAATAAATGATTGCTTCACATTTCTCAAACGATTCCTATCATAAAAATAGCATACCTTTGCATAATCAATTTAGTAGTAGCATCACTGGTTACTTGATCTGTACCAGAAATGCTATTATTTGAATCATCCGTACTATAACGCTTCACTGTGGTAAGAACATGTTTGGTTGGTAATTGGGCTAGATCACTTCGTGAACTACTACTTAATGAGGATGGACCTTCTTCTATTCCTTGTGATTCATATCCATAATCCGTATGAATCCGTGTAGAAGGATTAGATAATGACTGACGTTGATCTTGTTGAAATTTGCCCAAAAAATTCTGAAATTAAATTAAGTTAAAATATTATTAATGAAATCATTCATATCGAAAAAAACTCATTTCATTTAAAGGAATTGAATTTAATATTTATGGAATATTTCACATTCCTGAAAATATTTAAAACTCGATGAATTAGTATCTCTGAGAGTTTCATTTCATCGTGACATATGAACAATGCCTTAACTTTTACCTAAGGTAACTCAGAAATTTAAACCTTTTTCATGACAAGAAGGAAATTCCTACCATTTTAGCGCATTACAAATTGAAAGTTTAAGATTAAATTTCAACTAAATTTCTAGCAAAAAATAAAGAAAGAAAAGAGTGAGAAAAAAGATTATGAGACATTTAATGAAAAATTTCATTTCAAACTAAGGCTTCCTTCTTTATTAAGCATTCTTTTGCAAATTATAACATACTGTAATATTTAACATAAACGCACAACTTTGAGCTTTTAATCTATTAATTCAAAATTTCAATAACTATATTCCAATAGCAACCAATTCATGAAAAAGTTAAAAATAATAAAGCTGTTCTTCATCCTCTAAAAATATAACCTTTGAACTATTCTTACAACTATTGAACTTCCTTAAAAATATAAAAATTCATTCAATAACTTTGTTACTATTATAATCAATTTAATTAATAATAACTGGCAATGAAATCATATTTCATGTAAGAGAAGAAATATACAGAATAAAGAGCACTAGGGAATAGTTAACAAGTATATAATAGTAACTATTCCAGTCACCGCATCTGTTAACACTAAGAGAGAACTTGGAAATTTTCAAGTTTTCAAGCAGCCTTCAACAAATAGATAGTTGTAAGTTACAACAAAAGTAGTTGATGAATTATATTGAAAACTGACAGAAGCAAACAAATTCACTGAAAAGGCTCAATGAAACTACGAGGTGTGGTAAAGTAATGATAACAACGACAGTTATAACAATACTTATAACAACAATTATACCGATATTTCTTCTTCTTCTCCTCCTCCTCCTCCTTTTCTCCTATTTCTCCTCCTCATCTCATCTACGCAAATGACACACATATGTATAATAATTTACCTATCTCTCCCAATTCCAAGTAACCGAAACATTTCATTCATTCCTCAAAATTTATTTGCTGTCAATAATTTTTTACATTAAAAAAGCAAAAAAAGAAATAGAGAGAGAGAGAGAGAGAGAGAGAGAGAGAGAGAGAGGGTGAAAATGGTGGATGAAATATAAGAGAATGTGAAATGAATGAATGAATGTGAAGGATACAGCAGCAGCAGCAGCAGCAGCAGCAGCAGCAGCAGCAGCAGCAGCAGCAGCAGCAGCAGCAGCAGCAGCAGCAGCAGCAGCAGCAGCAGCAGCAGCAGCAGCAGCAGCAGCAGCAGCAGCAGCAGCAGCAGCAGCAGCACATCCTAATTTCATATTTCCTATTAAAAAATGTCCTTGATTTTCAATAATGTGAATAAATCAGACAGACGGACATATAAATAAATAGACCAATACTCTCCCTTGTTACTATTACTTTCTATATGTCATCATTACTATTATTATTATTACTGCTATTATTAATAGTACCATTATTAATACTACCATTATTACTACTACTACTGCTACTCTTACCGATATAGTAATAGTTCAAACATCATTATATCATCATTGTCAACAGCAACAATGAAATTGAAGTTGTTTAATTGGTCCTACTCCACTTTTCAGAGAGTAGACATTAGAGAATCATTACGATTACTTAGAAATTTCATTCACTGGAAATATGCACAAGTAGACACACACACACACACACACACACACACACACACACACACACAGATACATACACACACATACAAATACACATTTTGAAAATTTTAAATTAATACCACTTTCAACATCAAAAAATTTTCCTCTTTCTATCTTTTCTCTTCATCATTCAACTTCACTTACATCAAATCAATTAAATATTTTCAACAAATTTGTCTGTAAGTTGAAAGATAATAAAATTACGACCATATTAGGACAATCATTTTCATTTTAATAGAGGAAAAAAATTGGGTACCCTATTTTATCATCAAATTCCTCCTATAAATACAATTATAGGAATAGCTATATTCTAAGTTAAGTTAAAAATGGAAAGGTAAATAATATTGGTATCTTTACAATAACACTTCCCTCTTCATATCACAACAAATAAATTCACGAATAACTAAATTAAATCAAAAAAATGATTAAATAAGTAAGTAAGAAATCAAAAAGAGCGGACAGTGAAAGAGAGAAATGTTCCGAAGTTATTATTGTTTGAATCATTTTCAAGAAATTGAAATATTTACATGTTACTTTCTTTTCCTCTAAAGACAATAATTACATTTGTTATCTTTAAACAACAAAAATAAATGTTAACATTGATTAAAATCAATTCACATCAATAACTTAAACGAAGTTGATAAGTTAGAATTATTAAATGAATCATAATATCTTTAAGCTTTCATTGAATAAATCAGATGAAATTAGTAAGCTGATAAACTATGAAATTAAGCAATATGTATTTTCCTCTATCATCATTTTAATTGTTTTAATCAATGTTAATATTTATTTCTGTTAAGGCTTATCAAACGTTAATAAAATTGATATGTTTTAAGTATGGGCGAAAAGTTTTTTAAAGCATATCATGATTATCACAAATCACATTGTATTATCTTGAAAGAGAAATAGAAAAATAACTATAGCCATAAATGAAAGAATGATTGGAGAAGACCAAAGTAAGAAACCAATAGAAGCAAACCAAAAGCTATTTAATAGGAAATAGAATTAATGAAGCCAAGGGTACATATTTCTTTCCTCAACGAATAATAGTATGAGTAGAGAAAAGCACGCTGATGAAAATGGCTTAGTCTATTTTCATTCCAATATTCATTCAATCAAATATTCGTTTCATATTGAATAACTTGCCATTCGTATGGATAGCAAGTTATGCTAATGAAGAAAAAAAAATGAGAATGACATATATTCTGGGATAAATGATAAGCGATAAATAAATGAGATGAAAAAGAGAGCGAACAAATAAATTAGCAAAAATATTAAATGAACTCTAAAATGTAAATCGATAAATTTAATTTGATAAATTTAACAATGAATGATATATTTGGAATGGTTAAATATTTCAAAGTAATAAAATTTAGATGAATAATAATAATATGATAGAGAAAGAGACATTCAATTTTCATTGCTATCATAAAATTTTTAAAATGAAAGAATTTCTTCAATTCAATTCAATTCAATCTTATTTCAAATAAAAAATTATTATCAAATTTTACAATTGTATTATTCTTTCTTATAAATCAATAAATAAGAAATAAATAAAATAAACTTATTATTATTATAAAAGTTGAAGAAAACAAATAGGAAATATTTTCTAGTTGAGATTGATAGAGAGAAAAAGATGTTATATATTATGAAAGAAGAAGAAAAAATAATGAAAATAGATATGAATTAGATGAAATGAGAAATCTTATCTATTAGTCAGTCAAATTTCAAATCATCTCTTCCAGTGAATGCTGTTAACAGGAATAAATAATGATACGTTCTGACAAAATTTATTTCAGTATTTTTCATCAAAACAACATTATAAAAAACCGGAAATAAAACATTAAAATTCCGGTTTAAATTGTTCCAACAAAGGTAAGGCAAAGTAAGGTAATAGCTGGCTGTAATGAATGAGTAATAAATATAAAATAAAAGAAGGCATTAGAAAATTTTTCTTTGAAAATTAGATGAATTTTATGGAAATTTTGACGCATTAGATTGTAGTAAAAAGTAGAGATAAAAATGTTTTTAGGCAAAAATAAAAATTTACCATAAATCTGTCACTTCAGAAATGAGAATGTTCACTGTAAAAACACAAGAGAAAAGTAAGTGTACGATAACTCTACGATACCTTCCTATTTTCTCTTCCATTACAGTATAAAAGCTTAGAATTAGTCCTATAAAAAAGTTAATGCCTTACTAATATTAAAATTAGCGAACTTTTAAAAGTGTACTTGTAATAATAGCTAATAAATCTTTTTATATTTTATAGTATAAAAAAATTTTTCGAACTAATACTTTTGTTCAGTTCTTTTCCTTAATTAATATACAAGAAAATGAAGGAAAAAATGTCATAAATAAATAAATAACATCAAAATTTTTATTAGCTAATTGGCAATTATAAGACTATAATATTACATATCAAACCTTTTCACTCGAAATTGAAAGGAATTTGAAGTTTGATTGATATATTTAGTTCACTTAAAATGAGCCTATCTGGCTGCCACTATTAAATTTACTTCTTATTAAAGTAGTGATGAATGAGAAAGAAAGTTTGACTTTTTTAGACATATATAAAATCAATTTCTTTTCTTTGATATACGTAATTTTTCAACTTACAAAAAACCAACAATAATTTTACAAAGAAGAAAAGAAAAGAACCAATAGTATGAAGTCAAAGTAAACTCTAAACATAGCTAATATTCTATTTTATATATTAATTTCATCATTTATTTTAATTTAATTAATCAGAATTAATTATATACCTATGCTTATCAAGCAAAACTTTTCTTCACTGACAATTTTTGTTTCTAATCGATGTTCATATATGTAATTTCAATGTTAACCATAGATTTTCTTCGCTCACAATGTTTGATTTCAACTGGTCACTTATGATTTGAAGAAAGAATTGATGAGATGATAGAATATTATAATTCTAATAATTAAAAGAATTATGCTAATATGTGAAAGATACTTACACATGGATATTAGTAATGTATTATTTGACTAAATCAAAATGTTAATATATCAGTGATAAGCAAAAATATCAAATCAAATTGAATTCAATTTCTAATAAATTAGAAATTAATTATGGATGAATAATAATATTATCAATGAAATTAATGATAATTAGTTTGTGGGAAAGATTTTGAAAAAAAAAGGAGGAAAAAAGGAAAAAGAAATTAATTTTGAGTGAATGCATAATGTTGTTTACAGTTTTCTTCTTTTTCCTTCGTCATTTGGCAAAATAATTACTTTATCTAGCATTACTAGTGGAATGATTAAGGGAGAAATAATGAATTGAATGAGGTAAAGAAAAGAATAATAATAATGATAATAATAATATTAATAAATGATTAATGATTAATAATGATAATAATAATAATGAATAATTAATGCAATAATAATGAATAATTAATAATAATAGTAATAATATCAGTAATAATAATGATAATAATAATAGTGACAATAAGATGAAGAAGAAAGAAGAAAAGAGAATTAAATGTGAACAACGAAAGTATTGGAAGATAAAGGAGGATAAATGAGGAAATTTAATATCTTTCAGCTAAGAATAACATAACGAATATATATATATATTTCTGATAACAAAATGGCAGTTATGTGTTGTAAAAAACGGATATATTTCGAATAGTAAAATGACAGTTATATACCGTAAAATTAATTGGATGCCTAATTATGCCTGTTGCACATTATTACCGGTTATTATTATTGTTACCAAACTTGTAAAGATTAATTTTCAATTCTCATAAAAATTATTCTCAGGAGACTTTTTTCAGGATGTCATGTCCCTGGGTTACTGCGGAAAATTTTGGAATATTTTGAGGTAAATGTAAAAGTGATATGTTAGATCAAGTGATAAATAACGTGATAATTGTTATATTGCCAATAATACTTAATAATTCTAAAACATAAGAATTATCTTCTCAATGAATAGACTAAATAAGAAGTAAAGCTATGTGATATTATTTTACCTGATTATTGATCTCCACAATTACCTTGATATATTATAAAATAATTCTAAAAAAATTTTAATTTTCATTGATTTGTTAAATTCTCCTCTCAAAGGATCTACGAATTCTTTTCATCTATTCAATCAGATAAAATCATAATGGAGAAGGTAGTACCATATATGAAATGAGAGTACCACAAAGAAGAGATGTTATTGAATTGTGAAAGAAGAATAATGGCGAAGGAATATTAAAAGAGATGAGAGGACAGAATGGAACCGGTTAGATTTTCATGGTCACCATCCATAAATATACGTATTGAATTGAATAGTGATGAGACATGACAGCCAGCTGCTGCTAGATGTAATGCGTTTAGTGAGGAAGGAAGTAGCAGTGGACAACTAGGCCTTGGAGTAAATTTATCGGGTATAGGCCTGTCTCTATTTACCTGCCAAACAATCTGCTCTAATTTCTTTCTTTCTTTCCACACATGAGAGAATTGAAATGTATTTTGAGAAGAACGCTGGCACATCATAGGCACAACATTCAGATTCCTATTATCCGTGCATCACTAGAATTGAGATTTGTTGTAGTGAAATGAGCCAAGCCTAAAATCATATTTAGAAATGATGGTGTAATGAATTGCCACAGACATTCTAATTAGTTCATCTCTGGTCACACATATTTCATTTGACATATCACAGGAGGGATAAGTAACTTTTAATGCTTCCGTTAATAGTTTTTCCGGAATATTCAAGCAACTACAGGAAATATGTTTTAGTCATTTGACTTCTTGATTGTTTCCTTTACGTAATAATTGCTTGTTATTCATATATTTCTAATCTGAGCGTTCAAATTAAAATCTTATCCTGACAATTATTACCTAAACAAAGCAAACAATTCGTTGAAGATATTATTATTATGCAAATGTTAAATTTCATATCTATCGATGGTAACCTATATTCATCAAGAACATATAAGTAAAACCAGTTCACGTCGTATTTATGCAACAGAAATTAAATTCATAGCCATCAATTCATCTTATTCGATCATAACAGTATGCTGCTAAAGTAAATAATTGAAATCATGTGATCGATGAGATATATTTCAATAATTGAATCAATAATAAGTTAGTGAGTCAGACAAATGTACCAACTCATCCATCCAGTCGGTTATCAGCTAATCGATTGTCAGCTAATCAAACAACACAGATTGATGTGTGGTTCCTTTCTTTTCATAACAATACCTCTCGTCCAAATTTTTTTTTAAAACATTCTCTTCTCAAAAAAAAAAGTTGAAATCGTTAATGAATAGCAGTATCTATTCGAGTACATATTCCAGTAATTCATTTCAGACAATTCTATTCGAGTATATATTCATTCCAGTAATTAGTATATATTCATTCCAATAATTCATTCTAGATAATTCTATTCCAGTATATATTGATTCCAGTAATTCATTTTAGACAATTCTATTTGAGTATATATTAATTCCACTAATTCATTTTAGATAATTCTATTCGAGCATATCTTAATTTCAGTAATTCATTTTAGCTATTAATAGAAATTATTGAATTAAATCAATGGAAAAGCTATTAATTGAAGAAATAATTATGAAAAACTGAGGAGAGAAATATAACAATTTGTACATTTATTGTTAATAGTAATTATGTAAGATAATAAATTTTTTTTAATCAATTTTTATATCATTAATGAATTCCAAGAATTTTTTTAAAAAGATAAATTTTCTAATCGCTTGCTGATAATACAAATATTATTTCAATAACATATCAATCAATCATTGATTCAATTCATTAATGTCACATTACATACCAATGAATTATCAAAATTTCAATTTCATTTTTTACTCATTTCAAATGATTCTTAGGTAAAATTAAATAATTAATAAGCGAAATATAAAGCGATGTGTGGTTTGTGGTAAAGATTTGACGTGTGTGATTTTATATTTTGAAAGTTTAAATTTAACATTAGATAAAATTAATAGCTTTTAAAAAATGATGCTGAAAATAATTAAAGTAGCTGTAAATTGACGTGAATTGACGTATCATTTAATGACGTCGAGAATAAGACATTGAAAATGAACAATTTTCCTCTTATCACTTAACCGATCAATTAGCAATCATATCTAATGAGCAAACTTTTTTTTCAAAAAAAGAAATTGGTGATGAAATGTGAAGATAGATAGATAGATCTTTACTTATTCGTTAATAATTCAAAACCGATCCGTGGTGATAATTTAATATAAATAAAATTAACTAATTTTAACTAATTAATTAACTAATTAACTAATTTTATTTACATTAAATAATTCTAAGAATTTCAATAAATTTTTTATGCAAAAATATATATTTCAAGAAAATCCGGAAAAATATTCAGAAAATGATTTAAAATATCTAAAATTATGAAAATAGCTGATAAAATAATTTATGTGAGCGATTAATAATGATTGGTTCAATTTCATTCTTTCCAGATAATGAAAGTTATTGAATTTTAAAAAATAAATAAATATGTCTCAATATTAATTACCCTATAAAATTATGCCTATAAATCTAATCTCAAAATGCTCTAAGAATATCATTACAATAAATTATAAATATATTTTTTAAAAAAAACTATTCTTCAAGAATATCATAAAAGATTCCATAAATAATCGTTCGAAAAATTCAAACAATAAGCTAATAAAAATATTTTCTCAATTCTTCAAACTTCAAATAATTTTAAATCAGATAAGTTGTGAAAAAAAATGACTCACCGTATCATCGGATTCTAATTTCGAAGCAATCGACCAACTTTTTGAAACATTAGGGGATATCTCAACATTACTTGTAATACCATCAGAAATGACACCGTGATCACTCTGTGAATTGCTCAAAGTTGATGATGCAATCCGGATAATTTCAATCCATTTTAACATATCATCTTCACTGCAATAAATATTAAGATATTATGAATGATACTAAAAATTGCATCTGAAATTGATCATATATGGAATCATTCTCTCTTCTCATAAACAACGAATAAAGAAAGTACCAATAAAATTATCAAATTATATGTTAAATATTTTTCCTTCCTATATCAAAACTCTTTAAAAATGATATTAAAAAATTGTAAAATATATCGTAAAAATGATTGAATTCAACTATAAGGTTAATATGGCCCTTAATATCTTAATTAGTATTAAAATTAAATTAAACATAAATTATGAAATAAAATTAAAGATATGATTATTTTTCTTTTCAATGATTACATTGAATCATCATATCAATTGCAATCTGAGAGAATGTTATTGGAATAAATCATTCAAATGATTTGATTGCTATTTGATTGTCAACTATGAATTAAAATATCTCACCAATAAGTTTGAAAATGATGTTCAGTTTGTTGTTGAGTTATTACACGAAATACATGCGTTTTTTTGTTATCTTTTGGACGCCAATATTCATATGCTATATCGACAATTGCTGATTTCAAATCAATTTTACGAGCATCCGATGGAATATTCAATAACTGCAAACCATTATTGATTAATTATCATTTATCAATTTCTTTATCAACTAACTATTATTATCAATAAGAAATCGAAACCAAATTCAAGGCTAAATTAATTGAGCAAAAATTAATAAATTAAACAATTGGAAAAAAAATCTTTTTGAAATTTTAATAATTTAAATAAAAAGAATAACAGTCAACAGTGAAAGAAGTGAAGATATTGAGATTTATTGAAAAGAGCAGATAATGATATAATTAATTTCAGATTTTAAGATATGATAAGAAATTCTTTCTTATCATTAAGACTTAAGTCTAACCTTTCTTCTTTCATGCGCTTTCTCACTATCTTTAATCTATTTTTTCTTCCTCTTCTTTTGCACTAATAAAAATGAATTAAATTGAAAGAACGATTTAAGATATATATAATTATAGAGAGAGAGAGAGAGAGAGAGAGGGAAAGTAGTACTAGATATTAATGAACAGAAGAGTAGTATTTCAGTTTGACTGGTAGTTACAGAAAAGTTTTATCATAGCTAAATAAATAACATTTCAATTTAAATTTATAGTTAATTAAAACTAATTTGCGCAACTAGAGATAATGAAAATGAATTTAAATTAATTTCATTAAATTCTATCATGCATACATATTTACATGTTTATTAGCACATGTTACTGTAAGCAGATATAGCAAAATGAAAAGCGAAAAACAAAAATTTAATTAAATCTATAGAAGAGATGCATTTGGCTGGTAGTGTTTGTTTATTTATGCTTTGTAGCAACTCAGGTGACATTAAAATTACTCAAAATCTTCCGATGAAATTTCAAAAACATAATATAACCTTATAATTACTAAGTACCATTTAAAGTAAACCTTACATTGAATACTTTAACAGGTATTTTAAAAAAATTATTCGATAATTTCTTTTTTTATTTTCAATTATTCTGATATTAAAATTTATTGGGAGATGGTAGACACGTTATTTAGTTTTAGATTTTTAAGATGAAATGAAAATTAATTTAAATTACCGTAAAGATTGGTGTGGGATCTAAAAGTAAAAAATTTACGGCCCTCATATCATTATCCTCAACTAATATTTCTTTTTGATGAAGAAAAACAAATAGGAATAGATAGGCGTAACTTCTATTACCGTACTGTTATCATATATCAGGTAAGCAAACTAACTATAAATATTTGTTAAGAATCAATTAGGCCAACGTATACTCTCATCTAAGAAGTCTTTTCAAGTATGAGCCAAAGTACAATGGCACATTTGTTTAGTTTAAATATGATTCGTTTCACTTTTCCATCTTTTCTCATTCAATAATATTATATTCAATATGTACTTCACTTTGTTTATCAAAATTGAATTGGAAATATCAAATGCATATTTCATTACCCCATCTCTTATCTTTTCTGATATTCCTTTATAACTTCACTTATTTGTTTATCTTATTTGTTTATCTTATCGTCCTCATTTGTACTATGATATTTCATCCTATTACTGATAATAAAAATTGGACGTTAAATTTCGCTCCAAAAAAGAATAGTATGAATGTAATAACAACACAAACTTCCATTAATACATATAAACTCAATACCTTTTTTCCTATCCGATAATCTTCTAAAATCTCTGCCACTCATCGAATTAATTACCATTGTTAATGACAACACTTACTAATATTAATTATACCAAAGTAACCCAAACTGCCAACAATTTTAACACTTTAAATAAGTTAATAAATAGTGAAATTAAATTGCATATATTAAAAATTGAAATTTTTATAAAAAAATTGTAAAAAATCAAACTTCTTGATGCGTTTCATCGCTTATATGGGAGCTCAATTGACAGCAAAGATATAATTCTGTACCATAAAGCACTGCCCAATATGTTGTCCATTTATGTCGGTCATTTTTCAACGGTCCTCCCATGGCTACTTCCTATAAAATGACATGTCATTCAAACATTGTTAATTTGAAAAAGAAACAAAAATATTCCAAACTATTAACTTCCTTATTTTATCAATACCTGAAAAGAAATGCTTTTAAAGAATAAGAGAATTTTTGCAGAACATAATGATTGAACGTAAATTAAACTTACAGTCACGTAAATTAAACTTACGTCATTCAAAAAAGTGAATGATTTAAAAAATAAGCCGTAATGAAGAAGTTATATCACCCAATGGTATATAAAGAAAAATTAAAAATGTTTAATTTTTTCAAAACTTAAAACGTCCACTAACTTGATGCATAAGTTGACCCTGTTTTTCAACATCACGTCGTGGTATCGGTGTAATTAATGATAATGCACAAATTGGTGTGGTAGTTGCTGTCGTTGAGCGTTTCAAACGACGACGAGATGAAAATCGCACCGAAGTGGGTTCCGCACCGAAGTGGGTTGCTTCCAAATGTGTTGTTGTCTATAACAATTTCAAAAAAATAAAATCTCAGTATGTATAAAATCCTTATCTTCTGATAATCTGATAATGAATAATTAATTTCTCAGACATTAACTTTTCAGTGATAAAAAAAGAAAGTACTGATAAGATTATAAGCTGGTGCGAGCATAACAGCTGCTAAAAATTGTTTTTTTAAAAAAAGAAAAAAAGCAAAAATATTTCAACAAACTTTTTTTTCATTTCTAAGGGACCAAATCATATATCTGTCTATTCAATGTATAATTTTTAACTATTTATATCTAAACTCTAAACTATCGAATGTATCTCAAATATTTTTTTTTAAATAATTATTTTCATACATTTATGATAGTTATTACAGTTATAATACTATTACTTATTGCTAATGAATATAATCATGATAATATATTATGAATATTGATAATTTTTCTAACTATTGATTCTACTGATCAAAATATATTTTACAATATTAAGTGATAGAAACATATTTTACATATGAATAGTTTCATACATTTATGGTAGTTATTACGGTTATAATACTATTACTTATTTAATCGCGCATTCCTCAAAAAAGTATTTTCTTTTTTTGTATTTTATACTTGAAATTGAATACATCTGTAATTTATATCTATCAGCGACAAATTAGTAATTATTTATAAGTAATATAACAAATTAACTAATACCGGAGTATCATTGGAAGAGAAAAAACTGATGAAACGTTGAATTCGATGCGTGGTTACTGGTACGTGAACGCTTGTCGAAGCGCTATGATTAGGAGCATAAAATGTAGAAGATGTTGTTTCGGCAAGTATCGGCGTTGATAAACCTTCACAACTACTACAGTGTAATTTCCTTGATGATAATACACGCCTATAAAACGATTTTTTAAAAAAATATTTTTCAAAATTCTTTAAAATTAACAAAGAGAAAAAAATCCAAATGTTGCAACTTTTCTTGAATAAAACAAGAAAAATCATTTAATAGTTCCAATTTTTATTTATTAAACAATCATATTAGAACTTTTATCCAAAGTTCTACACAAGCAATTATCTTAATTAGATATTATCTTAAAATGAATGATATCAACGATATCTTATAGAATTTGTACAATAGAAGTATCATAAGTATCACAATAGAACTTTGTCAAGTAATAATATGCCTTTCTTTTGAAATCATTTAAAATATTTCAGATAATGAAAATGCTTCTTCATTAGTTAAAGTAAAATAAATAAGACTGTCTTATTTACTTTTGAGAAAAGTTACATGAAAAAAATGCCCTGAAAATTTTGATGAAATTCACTCAGTTTACAGTTGAAAATTTTTGTTGACATTTTGTGTGAAAGTTCTAGAAAATGTAATCGATCAAATGATAGACAGGTATAGACTGCTGCCACATGCTTAAACATTTATAGATTTAAACAATGAAAAAAAAAACATGAAATAGAAATTTTGAATTTAATCATTTATGATTTCATTCAAACTCTAAGAGCAAATTTTTAATTGAAATAGATTTTAATTGTAATGAAATAATTTTAACAGTTTTTTTGTTTGGCTAAGAGAGAGAGAGAGAGAGAGAGGGAGAGGGAGAGAGAAATTAAGAGAAAATGATGGCAATAAAAAGTAAAACGATGTGAAATATGCTTAAATGTAATAAGAAGGTGTAAAAATTTTGCACGAAAAGCTGTTAATGGCTGGCTGGCTGGCATAAAGTAAAGAGAAAAGAAATTTTTACGAATAAATTAAATATAAATAAATTATGCGAATTTCATCACTTTTCAATCTATTTTCTTTTCAGTCTATCATATCTTTCATTATTCAAACAAATTTTATATGAAATAAAAAAAGACAATTGCGCTTTCAAGGTCATTATTCCTATTGTAACATATGCGCTCATAAATGTTTTAGCAAAATTGCAAGAATGTTAGAATTCTCATATGAATTCTTCTTTTATCAAATAATAAAACTTTTTTTAGACAAAAGAAAAGTGTGCAAATGAATTATCATTTTTGAAATGAAATAAATTAATTGACAGATATTTTATTACAAATTGATTATTAATTATATGCCAGAAATTTGTGAATAATTTATTTCTTCTAAATATGTTAATTAACACTAAATGCCATTAATTAATGAAATTCTGTTTTTTTTTTCTTTTTTGATTCTAAATTGAAGGAATATGTATTGTTTGAATTATTCTTAATAAATGCTTTCATTAAGAAATTATGTTAATTTTATTTAGAGAATAGCGAAAGTTAGCAAAATGAACTGAATTATGGTAATAGTTAAATTGGGTGAAAAGAATGTTTAGCGGAAATTATATACTATTGGTCAAGGTAAATTTAAAATTTTATTCATCAATTTGTACAACACGTTCAATAGATACAAATAAATATTCAACAATGCTTTATGATAGGATGGCGTATGGATGGATTGATGGATGGAAAACGGACAAGGGGGAATAGGTAAGAATATATAATAAGGTCGATTTAACCTAACCATAATGTCCATGCCCGTTTTCATTCATCATTTTGCGCTTATGTATTATTTATCTATCTATCATCATACAATCTGATGTATCACAATAACTGTGTGACAGATAAAATGAATCAAATGTTATGAGATTTTTTTTTTTTGGTTTGGAAAATATCTCATGACAATGGTACCGGGGAATATTTCAGTAGAATTATATATGGCTTTATATAGACATTTTATTCTTATATCCCCCAGTATGATTTTCTTCGATAAATTTTTATGTCTACCAGTAGCGACTCTCGGGAAACGTTTTCTTCAATAACATTCTTATGTCTACCAATGGTGATTCTCGGGAAAGAGAAAGGTGAAATGAACTAAATCTCCACGTCCAATTTTATTTTAAAACTTAACTTAACATACAAAAAAAATATTTTCTTGTTCCTACTAGCACTTAACATATCGATGAGTTCATTCTTCCATTTCATTTTACTGAATGATAACGAAGAAATTTTTTGCCGAAGGAAGAGAAATATGAATTTTTGATTTGAAATGGCAGCTTTAAAATTCAATTCTATTTTAAATGATGAGGAAGAGAGAGAGAGAGAGAGAGGGAGAGAGAGAGGGAGAGAGAAAAAGAAGGTGAATAACCCATTAATTTAGTTAATTTTAGATTTCTGAGATTTTTCATTCGTTTGAAAAGAATTTTCAGAGAATAAACAAAATGAATGGAAAAAAGTATTTTGTGAATGGAAATGGTTTATATAAATTAATGCCAGCAAAATTTGAATGTAATTTACATATACACAAATATGATCGAGCAAATTTTCAAAAATAAATTGATGAAAATTTTGAATTTAATTCGGAAGAAGATGAAACAGAAGCTACTCAACAGGAATCGATCGATCAAGAAGAAGAAGAAGAAGAAGAAATGAACTCAACAGGAATTGATCGATCGCAATGAAATGATAACAAAGAACTGAATTATAAAAATGTTGCCAATTATTTCACAATCTATCGGGAAAAAAGAAATTCACACTCTTTGCTCTTATCTATTTCGTTTGAAATAATTCCAATCAAATATCATCATTAAATCAATGCGGAGAATTGACATTTATAGAAATTAATCTTTTCAGTTTTTTGTTCTTTTTTAAAATTCATGAAATCATTCAAATATAACAACAATAAAGAGAGAATAATTCAAATCCCTTTTTGTTGACCTCTTTATTGACCTTTTTCACCTCTAATCAATGCACTTTTCTTGCGAAAGAATAAACAAAAATAATGAGGAGACAAATTAGGGAAAAACAACCAAATTTGTCCGTATCATATGATGTGTGTGTGTGTGTATGTGCTTGTCTGTTTGTGCGTGTGTGTCTGTGTGTTTGTCTGTTTGTGCGTGTGTGTGTTTGTGTGTTTGTTTGTGTACATGTGTGTGAAGTATGTGACGACAACAGGAAATGCCGGAGAATGGCACCGAAATGGATGACAACTCTCTATGATATCATTATTATTATCGATAACTTCTTGATTAGCTGCAAAACCTGACTTTATAACAAACATAAATGGAAACAGATTAGAAGACACAGAATAATAATTCCCGAGAATAATAGTCCCCGCTCTCCGAGAAGTCTTTTAATCCATAAAAAAGTGATTGAGGTATAATTCATTTCTTTTATTTTGAACTCAAATCAATCTCTTATTCTAATGTACTATTTAAAAATGTATTTTTTTAGTTACATCGAAAGAAAATGTTAAAATTGTTTAATTAGTCCCAAAAATTTGCACTCCTCTCACGCTCTTATCTCCTCTCTCATTTGCGCCCTTATCTCAAAAACCTAATATTTATAGGACCTTCAAAATACGCTTATATGACGTATATGACGTAAATTGCTCGTTTGAATAAAAACAACGCAAACAAATAGAAGAATGGAATTATGCTATACGTATGTATTCGAAAATTCTAAATTCTATGAAATGCGAAATTTAACTTATATTAAGATTTCATTGAGATGTTTCGAAATTTTTAGGAATTTTATTTCAATTTGAATTTCAAAAATTTTAAAACATATTTTAACAATATTAGCAATAGCCGATGTCCACCCCTTTCTACACTTACAACATTTTCAATTCATTCATTTCATTTCTGATATGTCATCTTAATTCCCTCAATTATAGAAAGACTTTAAATTATTTTGAATTAATTTTAAAATATTATAAAATGTAAAGTGATGATGATTGGAAAAATGCATCTTATCCTTATCAGTCAGAAAATATTTTAGATATAAAATCAAATCATCGCATTATCCATCGCCAGGTGTAAACAAACGAAATTGCTCTACTGGATTATCCATAGATTATAATATGCAACCGGGAACATCCATTGATTCAGGTTCCGGTGTTAGTGAAGGAGCAATAACAACTAATGAATGGTAAGATATCAATAATGAGAAATTACTTTACTGAATGCTTTCCGGTTAGGGCTGAAATGTAACAGTAAGAGGAAAATTTCAAAAATTGTTTTGAAAGAAATTTTTTGACTTCATTTTTTACATTGAATTACAAAAGTCTTATGTATCCATTTAGTATGAATTTCTCTATAATTTTTGAAGTTTACTGATGACTAAACATTCTATTATTTCAAACAAAATTTATTAAATCTTTTACTTTTTATTACAATCAATATTTTCAATTTATTTTTGTGAGACAATGACACACACACACACACACACACACACACACACACTCATCCATTGGAATTGCTTGCAAAAACTTCCATTTATGATTTTACTGAAAGATTTCAATATCACAATTTCAATTTATCCTCTTACCAATCAGAAGAGCACATTTCCGAAAATGATATATTCAAAAAAAAAAATGAAATACTAGGATAAGAACTGAAATGAAGTTCAGAAAGTTAAAATGGAATGAAAATATGATTGATTTTGTTTCTGTTGACTTATTAATCTCAAAATTAGTTAAGCAATAAAATCTGAAAATAAATGAAGCATAAAGTTAAATGGAATGGGCTTAATATGGAAATCAGAGAATTATTCAATCCATCGAATAAATTTCTTTTTCCTCCATCTATTTGTATTTAGAGGTAGTAGTAGTAGTGGCAGTAGTATGCTTTCCATCCTCACTAATGAATGAATAAAATTAGATGTCAACTAATGAGGAAAGACTATGGGAAATGATTTAATTGAGCAAATCTAAACGTTGATAACAATAAACACAATTTACCGCTCATAATAAATTCAAGTTGATTTTACAAATATCACCGATAAATTTAGATACAATTAATCAGTAGTAGTAGGAGGAGAAGAAATAAAATGAAATGAGCAATAATTGTCATGGAAAATTGTTAAGGTAGAATAATTTCAACAGAAAAAAGAAAAAATGGAAGTTGTTGCAAAAAAAACCGAACAATTTAAAAATATTGGCAGCCGATAAATAAATCACTCAATGGAGGTTAAATGTTTCATTTATTTATTTTTTGTTTTAAATTTAAAGCCTAACTTTTGTCTAGTGGAATGAAAAGATAGAGAAATATGTATTCTAAATATGAAAAGGGTAGTAATTTCATTATTTTTAACTACCAAACACTTCCCTCTCTCCAATCATATGAATGATGATGAATTTGATAAATATAAACACAATCATTTCAACGAATTGAAACATATGGCCTAAAAGAAGATGATATGAAATTTTGTAAAATTAAACTAAATATTTTTTTAAATTAAAATGAATATATCACAGATATTTGATGTTCAGATAGTAATTCATCAAAGTATATTAAATATTAAAAATTATGTGTCGGTGTCTGTGTCTGTATTGAAATTAAATGAAGATCACAATATTACATATATCGCTTGTTGTACATATATATATATATATATAAAGAGCTTCTCTTTCCCTTATTTCTCCTAATTAGCAATAGAAATTATAATTCCTAATTAGTCTAACTATACAGTGATTCATCTTAGCGCAAAAGATCAAAGTTGATAAGAAAAAGGTATTTGAAGAAGCAATGTCGAATAAAAGCTTCAAGTAGCAACACACACACACACACATATTGCGATATCATTTCAATTACGTGAACGATCGATATATCATTTACAAAAGAAATGTTAAGATAGTATTGTGGGAAAGTTTCAACGCTCACTAAAAAAGATCTTACTCTTTCCATTTAAAATTTTCTTCGAAAAATTAGTTTAGCAAGCATTTTTATTGATATTTGCGATTTCACTCACAATGCTTTTAACTTGCGTCACTTAGACATCAGTCAACTTTGTCAACTGAAAGGATTATCCATTATTCCTAGAGGAAAATCTCTAACTTCTCATTCTTCGAAAATATTATTTCATAATATTATATAACATAGCAATGTTAATCAATGATATGAATGAGCCTAGTTATTTCTCAATTAAATTATACCATTTCTTGGCCAATTATTAGATAGGTAAGTAAGTGTTAAAATTACTGCAAAAAGTTTTACATTAATTTTAAATTTCAAAATAAAATATTCAAAAAAAAAATACTAATCTTCAATTTATACAAAAGAAAGATTTTAAAATCCTAAAAATTTTAATATTTGAATAATTTGTTGGGTTAGCTGATTGAATTGATTAATTGCGCTTCTATTTGAAGTTACTTTTATCATTTCTGTAAAAGATTAAAATATCATTTAATTCTTTCTATTCAAATTTTAGAGCTTTTTGACGAGGGAAAAAGACAAAGAAGGGATGGGATTAGTTTACTTTTGTTCTTTCATTCATTCTCTTTATTTCCATCATCAAATCGAAGTTTGAAAAATGAAACTAACTTGACATCTGGTGATGATGCATTTTGGATTACAACTGAATCACCACTACCCGATAATGGTAAACCAGAGCTTGTAGCCATCACATATGATTTGGATCGCCGTCGATGTCCACATTGGGATTCATTGAAATTATTACCAATATCGTTGAAGAGATAAGATAATCCTGAAAGAAAATAATCAAAATTGAACATGACACTAATTTCAATGACCTATTCAGATTAAGATGAGAAATCATCGACCTTCTTCTCTTTACTTCCAGCCTCTTTATCTCATCTCCATTAATAACATCTATCAATTTTTGCTTTTTGATTCAATACCATTTTACATCTTATATTTACAACAATATATCAAATCTCTAACAATCTATCCTCAAAACTAATTATCCACTTTATTTAATGAAGCTAATAAATGATATGAAAAATTAAACTTCCTTTAAATATTCATATCAGAATGAGAAAGAAAATTTATGCAATATTAAAATAACAAAAACGACTTGCTTTTAATAAATTCATCAAAAAAATTATCTCACAAAGGGGATATTTCTAGCGAGAAGTTGAATAAAATTATTCTTTCTATCTCAACAATATTTGATAGTGCCACCTTAAAAACTTTACATCTTTACTTCACACAAAACGCTGGCAATAATAAATTTCATGGAAAACAAAAAATAATAATAAACAAATCAATTTCAGTGCTAATTACAAAAAACTTTTATCACTAAAAACGATAAATGATTGGTAGAAATATGTAAGAATAAATTTAGTTGAAAAATATTTCCAGTAAATTTATATTTTATATATTTTTCATCCGAAAACTAAACAAAATACTTTTCTATATTAATAAGTATAGCATTGATTTATGATTATAATTTATATAGTATTTCAGTAATTTAATACATTACATGAGAATATATCATCGAGTCTCTATACTCTAACAGATTACAGACAGAATAATGATTATTACAGAATTCAAATTCTGGTAACAAATGAATCAACAAAAAACAAAGACTGATAAATTACTTTAATTTCAATTAGCAAAATTTATTATTATCATTATTATTATTAGATATTTTTGAAGAGAAAGATGGAAATTTCTTAGACACATTTCTTCTATAATTTTATTTTTAAAATAAAAAAAAAAGAAACGAAATTGTTAGAAAAGAAGAAAGAGTTTATCAGGAAGTTGAAAAGCAAATACAACAACGTCAATCTTCTTCTTCTTAGCATCTTCGATAATTATCAATGAAAGTGATAGCAGAGAGACTAAAATGCCTTCAATTCTATCACCATCACTTTGTAATACATCTGAAATTGTTTCTTTGTTCCACAAAATTTCATAAAATTTAAAGAGAATTGAAAATCACACGATCATAAATCAGTGTAAAATTAGCTACTACTTGCAGCAATCGCAATAGTAATAGAGGAAGAAGTAACATGAAGAGGCAAGCAATAATAGTCTAAAAATGCCGATATTAAATGATAGGAATATCTTTGAAAAGAATTTGTTCAAATTCAAACTTCATAAAATCAAACATGAAAAATTACATCTCTTTGATTAATTTGTTGAGAAAAAATTTTTGAAATTATTAAGCAATAAATTAATGTAACGACTGACTGACTGTTAGAGGAATGAAAATGATTAGTGAAAGGATTTTATCCGAGAAGTACCAGACATATATCATTTATCAAATTTTAATAAAATATCTATCCTTAATATTCTTCTTCCAATCATTTGTTTTCATTTTGCTAGAAATATAAAATGACGCAAATATTTCTGAATGATTATTTAATATAGAAATTATCAAAATTCGTTAATTCAATTACAATTATAATCATAATTCAGTGTTACTGAATTAAGGTAATTTAAATGCTATAATTATCATTTCAAAAAATGACGATAATTGTACTGTATTAATTGTATTATCATAAGCACCCTGCGATAAGTTTTGCTGATAAGAAACTGAAGTTAAATAAGTCATCGTACATCTGATAATTGAAATAAATTAAAAAATAAGGCAAAATTAAGATTATCAGTAATACCAGTAACATATTTTAACTATCTCAAGTAAAAAAACAGATGAGCTGCATGAAATCACTAAGAACATAAAGTAAGCGTAAATAAAACTTTCTCAGTCATTCAACAAAGCCGCTTTTATCCTCTTCCCTTCTCCGCTTTCCTACACCACACCACCACATCTACCGAATATTTTTCTGCATTTTACTCATACAGCAGCATAACGATAAATAAGTTCAAGAAAAAAATGCAAAAAAGTTTTTTCAGTTATCCATCCTTCCGAACAATCAATTATTTTTGTCAGTTAATCTCATTTCCCGAGAGAATAGAAATTGAGAGTTATTTTGGTATGCGTGAAAAGTTTCAACAAAAACAAAATGCAATGAATAGAAAACTAAACTGTATACAATGTAAATATAATAGTTTATAGCAAAATCATTTTAGAAAATTGCAAAAATAATATTTTATGAATTTTAAAATATTATTTTGAAACAAATAAAATGAAGAGGAAAGAAATTTGATGCCACCCGATTTTTAACACTCTTCCTAATTCTCTCCCTAATACTCTCCCTATGCTTTCAGATGATATTTGACTGCAAGAAGCACCTGGTAAGTTTAAAAGAACCAAATAATACATTCCCAATAAAATTTAAGGAATATTTCCATCAATTGGCTAGAATCACCGATCATAATCGAGAAGTGTTGCAAATAATAATTGAGCTATTTTATTGAGAAATTCCTACTTGAAAGCAATTGTTTAAAGTGAAAGTTTAATTGATTGATATTTTATTAAAATGAAAGACAGTCGATAAAATGATAAAATGCCCATTTGCTAAGAGCAAAAACCTTATCAGTCTTAAATGTTTTTTAAATCCATTATATCAAATGATAAAAGTACTAGAAAATTAAAGTGAAGAGGAAAGAGGAATAAGTTGAATGGATTTCTATAAATTTTGATTAAAATTAAGGTAGTAATGAAATATTGAAATTTGACATTTTAGTTTCACAAATGTCATAGTTGACGATTTTTTTTCATTTTTTCACCTCTCATTTTTTCAACTCGATCGGTTTTCATGCTAAAATGTACCTGAGCGCACCTGAGATAAATGATATGAAGTGAATGAAAAAAAAAACGATTAAAAAGAATTGTGAATTAAAAAAGAAAGAAAAGAAATGGAATTAATAGTAATTTCGACATGGTTAAAGTTATTCACCTCAATATGTTACCTGAAGGAAAATAGGTATGGCCACAAGGAGAGATTACATCAAAGAGGGTTTAGTGAAGCGTATTTACTTGAGACATATTTGAGTTGGAATCGTAATAGGGTCAGAGAAGACGAAAATTTCATCAGCAACAACAGGAATGATATTATTATAATACATAAAACTTTTTCATTAAACTGAATGTGAAATGTGAAAGAATCAAATACACGCCTAAAATATAAATAATAAATCTAATTCAAATTCTAAAGTAAATAAAATCTTCCCCCAAAAAAGACTTCAGTTTTGCAAAAGCGCAAATATTTAAAATTTCTTTCATTAATTTCTAACCACCAAATTTTTATTTCAATAATTATCCGAAATAATGATAAGACTCCGATAAATGAAGTTTAAAGGAAGTGTGAAGATAGGAAACCAAAATGTAGAATAGGAAGAAAGAAGAGAATATCATTTTTGATTATCCAAATTGAGAGGAAAAGTGAGAATATTTAAAAAGGACTGTAAATAACACGCAAATGTTAAGTTGTAGGAATGATAATGACCTGTTTAATCTAACCGCCCAACAATATCATCATCGTTTTTCCTATAAATAACCTTTCTGTAGACCAATAAATGAGTTTTTGAAAATTTGTCCACTGCTCTAATCTATGAATATGGCCAAGGGGGAATATATGGCCACTACACTGCGAACTCCTTCCATTTTTTCTCCTTTCTCTTATCAGTGAAACCATTATCATTATTAACACTACTAACACCATCGCTATTTTTTCATACAATATTTTCTACAACAAATAAGTTATCATTGACTTCATTTTTACTACACTGCGAAATCCTGATCACTTTCAACTTTTCGTAAGTGTTGCGGTAAATCTACCGATAAATCATTCCCTCAATGTTTAAATTACAAAAGAATTATCTGAATATAATCTTTTTTTAAGAAGAAAATTTTGTAATATCAGGTCAACTGGATGGGAATTCAGTAGTGATGGAAAAGAGAATTTATGAATACTATGGTAAGATGAAAGGATAGGCCTATGTTGCTAAAGATGTAGAAATTATGAAGGCAAAAAGCTGTATGGTGTTAAGTGATGACTAGATGGTAGCAATGCTATTGCTGAACCTGCAAATAATTAAATGACCACCTGCGGCTTACAAACCCTTCACCCATATAAAAACCCTTATTCTTCTCACAATCACAAAGGTCATCCAGAACAAAACGCAACACCGATATATCCCGCTGTGTAAATACTTTCATCTCTTTCACGATTGTCATCATCACAATCACAATTCTTTCTTAGCATTATCATTTACCTTACTGCCACCTGTTATTATCAACATTTCTTTAAGATTAATATTACTACCACCAAGAAGTGTACACAACGAAAACTTTCAGGTGAAAAGTTCCAACTGAAAAATTTAAATCACTTTATGAAAGTTATTTATACAATCTAAGATTAGGAAATCCTAATAAATGATATTTAGAAATACCATTTAGACCTTCTTCTTATCTTTTCCAACTTTCTTTCTCTTTGAAAATTTCTCTCTCCAAAAACTCAGTTATTATTTTCGCCTTTATACAACAAACTAATGCTTATCTTGACAGAAATCTTTGCAGGTAGAAAAAGACAATTATTTTAATAATTTATAATTTAAATATTAAAAAAAAAAGAATTTTGAAAGTGAACAAAGAATTCGGTGAAATCAATTGTCGATGATTTGGGATTAACTGAATTGGACGGACTATTTGATCATAAATGGAAAAATATAAGGATGAAATTATAATCAGTAGTGAAGTATAAAGCTGGCAAGAATTGAAGAGACTTCTCTAAGAGTTAAGTGAAATACAGGGAGGAAGTTGGAGAAGCCAATCATTCATTCCTAATATTTCAATATGCAAACCAAATCATCCAAATAGCACAAAATCCACCTTATATAATATTTTGAAGAGAGCAGAAAATGCACTTTTCCATCATATCCATCTTATTTTTCGCTTTTCTCTCCGTTGCAAAACCGTAAATTTGTTATGCTAAATAGCTATTACTGAATTTTATTAGCCTGAAAAGCTAATTCACTCTAATGCCTTTCCCTACTCTAACCTTCCCTTTCCCAAATTCCAAATTTTCCAAACAGTTTAATTATTCGATCCATTTCCGTCTCAGAACAATCATGCAAAAATGAAAAGCAGCACTCATCTCATTTATATCATTAAAAATAATTTCTATTTTTAAATGAAAATATTGTAAAATATCACTAAGTAAAACATTAATAATTAACATTAAATTAATTAGTAGTAAAAATAAAGGTAAGAATAATTTTAAAAAATCTTAAAAAAGAAATGATAGATGAAAAATTTTGTGTATTCAAAATTATTCAAATATTTTGGAAATTCAAAATATAAAGGAATGAATGAACGGAATTGTTTATAAATCATTTCACTTCATCTTTCTCAACTATTTTCATATTTTTCGAATCGTTTACAGTCTTTAGATCGCTTCTTCACTAATATCAACACGGATATTTTAAAAATTAGCTGCCGAAAATGGTTGTATAATTTTTATCTTCATTAACATTTTTTACAATGAAATCGGAAAACTGAAACGTTTAGGGAAAATAAATAAATAAATCTAAAAAAGTAACAAAGAATACGGCTGGGATAATTTTATGATTCCTCAAAGGATAACGAATGCACCGGAGAAAATTAAATCAATAGTTTGCCTAATTTAAATTATATTCAATTAGAAAAAAAAATCATTTAATTTTAAAGAAAAAAAGAAATCCGAAACTGTCCACTTTTTTCTGCAACAATTAACTATTGACAAATTGCTCCAACAAATCAAAGCCATCGAAACAATGATTTAACGCTTTTGCAACTATTTGTTATTGTAAATATGCCGAGTGCCAATTTACTACAATAATTGATCGTTAACAATGGAAAAATTTTACAAATAATCATTTATAAGTGACAATAATTCAAAAGTAAAATTGACAGACTTTCTTTCTACTTTATGAGCAATTGTAAGTTTACAGGTAATTGTAAGTAATCGATCGTAAGTGCAGGTAAGTAATCGATCGTAAGCGTAGGTAAGTAATCATACTATTATAAGGAGATTATAATTGCATCACTTTTTATAAATGTTAAAAATTTCACATAAGAAATGGAAATTCATAGTTTTTAGAACACTCTTTTATAAGACTTTTCCCAATTTAATTTTTATTATTTTTATTTGTAAATAGCAAATAATAAAAGATAATAAGAAGAGAAGAGAGAGAAAAAGAAAGAGAGAGAAAGAGATATTGCAGTAATTAGCGTTCTCATCTGCTATGACATCAATGGCAGAAAGTAGTAGAACTAATTACAACAGCTAAAATTCTATCGAAAAGTCGATGTGAATGGATCTATTTTGACAAATTGTGAAATTTGGAAATTTTCAAATTCCTTTTGGGAATGAAAATTCTGAAATTTTACAGCTATTCAAATCTATCCTTTCAAAACAAACAACGCTTCCCATTAGGAAACCCCCTTATATGTCTAAAATTTTAACTTCATCAACTACGAGCTGTCTCCAAGGAACGTTGATCAGTAGATGGATGGCCAAATAAATCTTTGTAATTTCATAAAAAGTAACTTATAACTCTTGCAAATAATACTTACCATATTTTGAGAATGAATCCGCGGAGGTTGCTCGTGAAAGATGTTTCCGAACGATGTAATCCGTGTTTTCAGTTACCTTCACCTTAGGTAGTAAACTTTTATTAGCTGAAAATAAAATAAAATAATAATGTTTTATTGGAAATATATATTAAAAGAGCAAGAAAAATGATAATGGAAAAAGAAATTAATAAAATAAAATTGAAAATTAACAATAGCACTAATTATAAAAGTGATAATGATGATAGTCGGGACTTGCTAGGCTTAACATTTGATGATGACTGTGCAAAACAAAATCTTTTCCAACAATGATAATTGATAGTTTACAGATATTTCGCGACTTGAATCAGTAAGATATTAGAGAAATGAATCATCAATATTTACCGAAATAATTGGTGGAAGGTTTGATGATATTGATAAGATTTTTGAAGAAGTCTACAGTGACTATCCATATCTAGCTTGTAATCGTACCCTATTCAGGAGATATCTTTCACATAATAATTTGGTAGTTTTTTTTGATGATAACATATAAAAATTACGTCAGTGAGTGATGATAGTAGTAAAATTATCGTAATGTTGATCTCCCTATCAAATTAAATTATCTGGTGTTAACAGTATCGTTTTTAAGCAAAAATTTGATGGATTTTGGACCACCGATCATTCTCAAAACAATATATTTAAAATGCTTCTAATGACAAAGCACAATTCTGCAAGTAATAATTCGGTACCATCAAAAAAACTGCTCCTCTAATAATTCAATAATTCTTCAAAAAATTAAATAAAATTACAATTTACAGATATATCACAATAATGAACTGGCCAAACTTGAAATTTCTGACCGGAACAAAGATCACCGGATTCTCATATTTACCATCATTTTAACAGTTGAGTTAACAAGCCTGATTTCTCATCCTATTAGCTATATATATAATATAACCTCAAAAATGTTTATGTGTGTAGATTACTGAACTAATCAGGTCGACAATGAAGATGCACAATTCGGGTTGAGATACGGGATGATTTGAAACAGCACCGAATTCAAGAATACGCGTTGTAAAAAAAGCAAAATTCGTAAGTAAACTGTTAGATCAATCCATTTAGCTTAAAAACAAAATCTCAGCAGTCAAATTGATTTACTATAACATATATCAAAATTAGAGAAAAATCGAGAAGAAAGTAAAAAATGAGAAAATAGTTAAATCAAAATACGATCATTCTTATTATCACTATTATCACCAGTGTGGAGTACTATTATCATCATTATTATACTGGTGTGGAATTTCACTAGAAAATGACAGCTGCCAAGTGGGATGGAAATTATTTTTGCATCATAAGCTGAAGAAGTTAGTAAAATATGAAAACGAGAGCAGTAAAAATTCAACGCCTGGAAGAAGAGTATAGTTCATACAATTCTACGTCAGTTTTAATCTCTCTCTCCCTTATCACCTGCAATTTCTATGTTCTAAGTGAGATATTAATGAAGGTGTTCGATTAGCAAAATACTACTTTATGCCTTCTAAATTGTTCATTCTTAGTTCCGCTTGAATACGACTAGCAAAAATGAATGCAATACAATTAACGAAATCAATTATCGACACTTTTTCCAATTCTATCCTTGCACTATTATTATCTGCCAGTTCAAGATTTCAAGAATCAAGATTTTCCGATAATTGTATGAAACCATCTGCTATGCATAATTTATCTATTTATCCTAAATCTTTATTTTTCATTGCGAATTTGATCGGTATTATAAAATATAAAATTTATTGAATGCAAAAGGATATTAAAATGAATATGTAATCTTTTCATATCCTTAAAAATCATAATTAATTAAAGAAAAGAATTAAAAAAACTAAAGCGAAATCGCAATAACCAATCGCATACTTTTGTGCTAAATTACTTTTCATCAATGGAATAATACTTTTCAAAAGTCAACAAATTTTTACAGCTCTAAAAATTATTTCTTTCGAATTAATATGAAATATAATAATATGAATTCATTTTCTCAATGGTCACATCTTCCTTTTTCATTTTCTTCAATCGCTGTTATGGCGACAGGTAATAAGTAGCCTTTGTTGTCTATCTCCGCCTCATTTTTAACAATAAAATTAGTCACTCACCTCAATATCGAATTTTCGGCATCTTTTTTTTCAAATTTTTGTCATCAAATTTTTGAAGAAAAAAAGAAGAAAATGATGCAAATCTGAGTATAATTAAAGTTATGCAGAAATTTTACAAGAAATAATATTCATCGTATAAACAACCAATCAGACGAAGAAATCGTTATCCTTGAAAATTATTACCCTTTTAATAATAATTTCATGATATTTCATATTTATTATGATGATTCGTATTTTATTTCTGCTGAATTCTTTCGTTTTCTTTTTTGCTGCGAATTTTCATTTTACTTGAAATTGAGAATAAAAATTTTTCTTAACATATGACCTTATTGTTAGTGTTTTATTAACAAACTTCAACTTTTTCCGTATATCAAGCAGATTTACAGTCACCTCTTATCAGACGAAAAGAAGTTATCAGTAATGCAGAGAAAGAAAGAAACAAGATAAGCTGATATTCTTTTGCTTCAGCATTTCTTTTAATGAGCAAAACTAGGAAGAATATTATATTAATCGCATAAGTTATAATTTTCGATATGGAAGCTTCTCTTTAAGTCATTGAGGTGAAACGGTGTCAAAAAAGTTCTCAAAATTAATTCTTCAAAATTTTGTGGAAAATATTATTCATTCTTTTCTCATTTAAAAGAAGTAAACGATAATGTATTATCATCCGAAAAGAAGAAAGGATAAAAAAGTAAGAATGTGAGAAAAATAAAATTAGAAGTTATCAGTAATGAAGAGAAAGAAAGAAAGAAAGAAAGAAACATGATAAGGTGATAATCTTTTGATAACTAAATTGATGCTATGCAATAAGTTGAAAACAAGAAATAAAAATAATTAACGAAAAGTATGAATTTTCATTAGGATAATTCCATTTAAGAAAATCAATAAGTTATAAACTCTCTCCTTCTCTCTCTCTCTCTCTCTCTCCCTCTCTTAAATGTTTAAATAAAATTTTATAAAAAGAATTTTTTTATAAATAAAAAAGTAAACAAACCATGTAAACAATTGAAGTTTCTGCCAGTAAGAGAAAATCGTTTTTCAGTAGGAATATTTGTGACACACTTCGTGCCATTACTATAATTACTTCTTTCAATAGGATTAATTTTAAAAGCAATGTTGTCATCTACGAGTGGTACATTTATCAAAGCTTTGCTCGTTATGTTTGTTCGCCTTATTGATGTTGAATTTCCGTTGCCCTCATTTGTAGTACTATAGTGTGAAATTTTTGGAATATTTAAAATTTTCTTGACAATTTGTCGTTCCTGATCAGTGGAATCGTTGCAACGAATATCATTCAGGAAATTATTTTCTGGAGCAACCTAAAATGAAAAAAATTTATGAGACAATTGCCAAGTTATACTAATTAAAATAAAATTTCAAATATCAAGAAGAAAACATAAAAGATTATTTTTAATTTATTAATCAAAAATTTTGCATTTGAATAAGTTTAGTAGATATTTCATACAATTTTAAGTAAATATTAAATAAATAAATAAGTACTACTTTGAAATGATACTTAAATAATGATATAAATCTCTTCCTAAATTACTTACATAATATGCTGAATGTGAATGTGGAAGATTTGAATAATTTTTGATTTCACTGCTGTCTAGAGCATGTGCAGAAAATCGTTGAACAGCAGTTAAAGATGACTCATCTGACCTTGCTGTATTGGCATGATATGAAGTTAAATGATTGGTACTACCAGCATCTTGCCAAGTATGGGATTTCTTCGAATGATTCAAATCTAATCGTAAATCATGAGTGGAAAACGATCGTGTTTCTAAAGAAGATATGATAATCCAGATAGGCTTCAGAAATGCTATCAAAAATTCTTATATAATCAAAAATTTATGGAAATTCTTTTAGAGAGTTTTTACATACGTTAAAAAATTAATTATCTATGCTATTGCCAAAATTTTATTAAATTATAAAACGTAAACTAAAAATGATACATGTGATAATTTTCATTAACTTTAACTGAAATTATAAGATTATGGTAGAAATTGAACAGATAAGAAATTCATTTCATTTAGTCGTGATTCATGGAGATTTTTTTTTAATGGGATAGTGTTTGATTTAACTCATAAAGAGTAATAGGAAAAAGATGGTAAGAAAATGACAGATGGCTTAAGGACATCCTATTAATTATCAATTACGACAATGAATGGATGTAAGAGATTTGGATAGGATTCATAGATTTTGAAATATAAATTTGAGGGACGAAATAGGCAATCAAAAAAATTACCTTCACCTCGATGAGAATTACTCGCTGAAACAGCCGCCAAGAATGAAGCTTGTCGTGTGACATGTCGTTTAAAAAATTTCTCTGAACCTGAAAAAGTGCTACATGAAGAAAGAATTAATACCGTTCAAATTCTAAGCAATAAAACAAAAGTCAAATCAAGTTAAAAAAAAGAAAATGATAAATGAATTGTTTTAAAAGTAGGACAGGTAGGAATAACGCTTCGATAAAAGAACAAATAAATTTGTAAAATTATTTCTTTCAAATTATCCAAAAATTTTCTTCACTTACCAGAATTTTTCCTTTGATTAGAATAATATTTTGATTGTTTATTATCACAATTATTTCGCATATTTACCTGAAATTATTGCAATTATTTTAAAGAAATTTCAACTTTTCAAAAAGAAAAGTTTTATCCTAAAAAATTAAATTTTTCACTTTTTTCTCATTTATTATTATTTCTTTTACAGTATCGTAAAATTCATTTCCTATTGCAATAAGTTTTTTTCACGTACGCTTTAACCTTTCCTCTTTTTTGAAATGAAAAATGCGAAACATTTAATTGTGAAATATTACGCTAACTTCACGCATTTGTTTCAATAACTTTATTTCTCTCTCTCTCTTTTTATTAGCTGTCATAATTAGATTAGATAATGCTTGTTAAAATCTCATCAGAACTACTTCAATAACCATTCGTTAAATTTAAATATCAAATATGCTTGTTGAAATCTCATCAGAATTACTTCAATAACCATCCGTTAAATTTAAATATCAAATATGCTTGTTAAAATCCTATCAAAAATATCTCTAAATTTAAATATCAAGTGTGCTTGTTAAAATTCTATCAATATAATCTTGTCAAATTTGTATTAACAATTTCATCATTTCTATTTTTAGGCAAAAAATTTATTGCAGTTGATAAATTAAAAAAACTTGTAGGAAAAAGTATGAATAAACAAAACTGCATGGAATGATGAGTAAATCATGACTCATTAGCAATAGAATTGAAATTTTGCTTTTAAATTCTCATTCGCATCTTTTACAAGAATAAATTTAAAACAAAAAAATTATTATTTTCTCATTAATTAATTGATAAAGGTTTCATTTTCACGAGCCAATGGAAAATTCATCTCTGAAATAATTTCAAAAATTCCTATCTAAAAATATAGCAATTACAATAAGTTAAAATATAAAGTAAAACTTTTACTGTCAACTTTCATAGAGATCCAATCATACCTTATAAAGTTAAGAATTGTTGATGAAAAATTTGACAATATTTAAAATACTCAAAAGAAAAAGAAAAAAAATACCTCTGCTCTTTGAAAGAATGAATTTGTGGCGATATTTGTTGAGCGTTGTAAAAGTAAACAATTTGTTTGTTTTGTTGGCGCTAAATATACATGATTCTGACTTCTTGATTTCGATACATTATTATCAGTTGTTGTACGATTACGTGACATTTTATTGAAATTTACCTAAAATTTTAATTTTTTAAAATTTCAAAATAAACAAATATTATTTTCACTCTAATATATATATCTTAATCAAATCATACAACAATATGACATGAAAAAAAATGATTTGAATGAATAACTAAAATCATTTCATCTTTTTACATTTCGTCGGCGATCTTACCATTTTTTTTTTGAATGGAATTCGTCTTTGTAATTCATTGCACATTTTTGCAATCAATTTTTCACGCTTCTGAAGACTCACATTTTCTACATATGATACCGATGATGTTGTTGATGTTGATGATGATGATGTAGATGATGGCACAGATGATTGTAGCGAAATTTGTAAATCATTTCGAATATGAGCTAATGATGGTGCAGTAGCGGTAGTAGCATGGTGTGCCAGATGTTCATAATGGATTACCATTGGTAGTGATGGTGGTGGTGGTGGTGGTAGTGGTGGTGGTGGTGCTGATGCTACAATAATTTTTGGTTCCATTTCGTGACAGTCATTTAGATGAAAAGCTTCAGAATTTGAATGCCTTAAACGAAAAAAAATTTATAAAAATTGTAATTTTCTATCATTTTTTATTTTAATTTTTCAAATTCAAACTATAAAAAATAATTAACGCAGAAAATAATGAATCAAAAATGATAAATTACTATTCATAATCAGACAGTTTTCTTTCAACAACGAACTCACATATTCTAATTATTCCTGTAAATAAAAAATTATTTATAAAATGACCTCATATCATCGTATCGACAAGTCGGAATATTTCGATGATGCAATTTATTTTCAGAAAAAACATCTCCACAACAGTAATCATTTCCTCTCAACCACTGAAAACTTCTACTCATATTTTGTAATTAATGGTAATTATTTCGCAATTAATGCTAATTACCCATATTTTGCAATTAATGTCAAATTATAAAATATGAATTAAAAATTGGCAATTTCTACCAATAAAAAAAGTAACAAGTAAGAGTAATAATTTTCCACATAAATATAACATTTTACTGTATTCTTATGGAAGGGATAATGTAATAATGTTTCACTGAAATTTATAATTTCGATTAATTTATAATTTAAAGATTCGAACAAGCAAGAAAATAACAAAAATTAAAAAATGAGACATATTTTGGTATTAAATTTAAATCTATAAAATTTCTATAATTTAACTTAAAATAATGGTAATCGCAATTTTTACTGAAATTAAGAGAAATATAAGATTGAAAAATTTTTGCCAATGCTCAAAATTGAAGTTTACAGCCGCACGTTACAAGCATGATTTATTTATTAAACCGGTACTGACAATAATAATAATAAAGACCTGTCAATATTAATTATATTTAATAGATAAATTTAACAATTGAATGAAACCCTCTGATAAGGTAATTTTAAAAAAAGGAAACAAAATATTTGTTGAAAATAATAATTCTGATTGATAAAAAGAAATAAAAGATGAAGGAAAGAGTAGAAGAATGAATTGGCAGATGATGAATGATGTAAAATTACAAAATAATGTGAAAAATGAGAGAGAACGAAATGCCGAAAATAGAAGTTGTAAAATTGATCGTTTTTGACAATAATGAAAGATCAATTACAAAGAGATAAGAAAGAATTCAGCCAATGATTTCTTATCAAATTTCAATTGTTCAATGCATCATTGCACAAACATTGTTAATTTTATGTAAATTTAGAGGAATTTGTTGGAATACAATATTTGATGGAAATTTTTTGGGATCAAATAAAAAAAGAAATTCAATTTTTCTATTTTATTATGATACTAATCTAACGAAATCTTTCTACGATAATGCTGTAAGTATTAATTTATCAAATGATAAAAGAGAATGATTAAATATTTAAGTTATTGGCTGATAAATTATGATAAAACTAAATAAGAGATTTTATTCAAATTATCACCTCTAAATCATCTTTATCACCTTTCCATCCTATCCTTTACATTTTGTTTCGTATCATTTTAATCTAATAATGCTAAATAGTTTGAAAGTTGGAAATTTTTAAACGACAAAAATTAGTAATTCAAAAATTATCATAGAATAAAAAAAATGATCATTCTCTAATATGATATTATTGAATATTGAAATGGACTTATATTAGATAAATGAATTCAGTAATTAACAATCGAATTTGGATAACAGAATACAAAAACTGGTTTCTTACCATCATATCATTAGAAATTTGATAAATAAATTCTTCATAGGAATTTGAAAATTAATGTGAAAAAGTAAAAACACACAACAATTTATGTTTGAATAATATTTTCATTTTATTCTAATATTTTATCGAATCGAATCTTTTATAAAGATCGAAGCAATCTTTGTTTTATTCAACAATACAAAAAACATTCACTCCGCGATCAAACAAGTAGTAAGATTAAACTACGATTAATAAAAGGCTAAACAAGTACTAAGATTAATATAAGATTAAACAAGTACTATGATTAATAAAAGGTTAAACAAGTACTAAGATTAAACAAATACTATGATTAATATAAGATTAAACAAGTACTAAGATTAAACAAATACTAAGATTAATATAAGGTTAAACTTACAAATCTAAATAATAAGCTAAGATGATAAAATTATCATTTAACAATTATTTTGTCCTTCAACCGTCAAACTCATTATAACGCTGCTGATTTGTTTTGTCCAATAAAATTGTTTTCTTAAATTCATTGAATTCTAGTTCAAATCATTTATAATCCATACAATTTATTTTTGACATTAAAATTAAATAAAAGTAAATAACAGCTGTAAAGCAAAAGTAAAATTATCATTATTATTATTATTATTATTATTATTATTATTACTATTATTATTAGTCATTGATACTTATGCTGGAAATGTGCGACAAAATACGGAAGTTTTACCACTTCACCCTCAACAAATGTTGTTTTGCAGAAGTAAAAATAGGCGTGGTTTCCATATATGTCACAATTTAACGATTTA